>APFE030792680.1:7056-22467 GCA_000404065.3 Pinus taeda
AAATGTCATATTTTCATCCACCTTTTTTCTTCACTATTCCTTACATTTCATCATCCCATTAACCTTTTATCATATCATTTTCATACATACATTTGGGTTTCACCTTCTTATTTTCATTTTTATTCATTTTTGTATTACAAGTGAATTTATGATTAAATATTAGAAAATATACATATTTTTATAGATATCTCAAGAATATGTGAGTTTTGTGATGTGTAGGAAATATGTGAAGAATTAATTCCAAGAGACTTCTCAAATATCTCCTCCACCATATTAAGGAGATAATTATGCAAGCCTATTCCTAAGGAGAAGATCTTGGAGGATTGGTTGGCATATCTTATCCAAGATATGTGAGAGATTTGTGGAGGATTCAAAGGGATCATATTTTGTAATAATGGGAAAGGAGATAATTATGCAAGCCTATTCCTAAGGAGAAGATCATGGAGGATTTGGTTGACATATCTTATCCAAGATATGCGAGAGATTTGTGGAGGATTCAAAGGGATCATATTTTGTAATAATGGGAAAGTAGTCGAGAATGCTTTAGAGAATATTGGATATGTAATTATGAGATGGTTATCTTCCTCATGTATATAAGAGAGTGATCTCTCTTCATTTTGATAATAATGAATAATGGAGAATAGAGATTAGCTTTAATAGATAGTTTTGTAATTAGGAGAAGGGGATTCTTAGCTTTGATTCATATTCTTTTATTGTTACACTTTCATGATTTGTTATTTGGTTCTTGTAATATAATTTAAGATATCTTTATTGTTGTGAGCTCACATATGTTGTTTGTCATTCAAATTCTTCACATGTTGTGTTGCTTTTCCCTTATGCAATTTCTTGCTTTTATAGTTAATGTTTCAATGCCTTCCTAGATTAATTTGATTTCAGTAATTTAGATTAGATTAGATTGAATTAGTTCCACTTCGGTCCTGCATATATAGTGCATGTGCCTCGTAAGCCTATGAACCTCGGATTGACAAATTAAATAGTTGGGCAAGTACTACAACAAAATTAAATGACAATATTTTCACCCAACAACCAACTTTCAAGAAAATATTGCTACTCACATTTCCAATCATATTCATGAGTGGCGACATCGTCGTCGGTTGGTTAAGACTTATGTTCATGATCAATTATTAGCAGAATGGTTCATTAAATCTCTATTGCCATCAATCATAGAAGATGTAGCTAAGGGTGGAGTTGTGACTGAAGAGAAAGTGATTTATCGTGCCAAGTACTTGGATCTCATTTATACCCAATCTGGTCAGCGATCATGCCAGGGCATCTAAGATATTTGTTTTAATTTTGGAGGACCAATGTATGAAACAGATTTAAAACAACCATGCCTAACCTTTTTGAATAATATTAATATTTATACAGAGGGCTGCTCTTAAAATCCACACAGTGATATAGCTTGTTTGGTGATGAGCAGAAACTGAAAGATGATATGACTATTACAATTTTCAAATAGAAAATTAAATAACAATAAGTAAGAAAACCTTCAAACAATGTTCAGAAAGTTTAACAGAATATGCCTAAGATTGCAAAAGATGCTGATGATTTTATGATTTAGAGGGAATTAGTTAAACAAATAGTTTATATAATTCATTCTCTTTAAAGATGATCACGTCAGAAGCTTATAGGAGTAAATTGAAACACAACTATTCCCACCTATTTATCTTTGTAAAACTTAAGAATATGAAGAAAGAACACAATGAATGAAAACTGGAAAACTTATAGGGAACACAAAATTGTATGAATCAAAACTCAGAATCCTTTGCTTTGTATTAATGATTCAAAACAAGCCAAGTACATATAATGCTTACAAATGTTTCTTCACGGCTGCAACCTTTAATATCTCATGGAAGGGAGTTATTTATACAATCTTAGAGCTAAGAAAATATCTTAAAGAAATTTACAAAAATAGATCAATACAAAATCAAGAATATAAATTGATATTCAATTTGTCACTATTTTGGTGTTGAGATGTTGATGTCTGTTCCTAGAAAAGCTAAAATATGCTAAACTGTTGAAACCGTTCCCTGAAATATTGAATGTTGTTTGATCCTCATTTTAGTCAAGTAAATCAGTTAACTATTCCCAACGTTTCTTATCTAGCATAGATAAATTAGTTACCCTTCGGTAAGCTTCATCCATTTTTGTATATATACTAAAAGTGGGTTTTACTAGAAATATATGTTTGATTTCATTTAGGATGAAAAAGGTATCTTTGAGTGCATTCAACATAACCCTTGGTGTTGCCAAACCTCTTATGTTTGAAACTGAAGCTGCATTAGTACCTACCTCTATAAGCTTTCGAACATAATATTCAATGGGAATTAATTTATCGTTTATCACAAGCATAGAGGGAAAAACCTTGTTGGTCAAGGGTTCTAACCTGCTGAAAAATCGTTGAACTATGACATTAACGCTGTTGCATTTTTCCTCCAACTGAAGAATGAGGTTTTTCTTTGTAATGATCCTCTTGAATTCCTGTATGGTTGCTATTATGTCATTTATACCTAATTCTTTAGGCACATAGATGTCTTTAGAATTGAGAAACTTGATTATCTCAGTAGCAACTTCTAGCATGTCCTCAAGTCCCTTGGAGATAATTTCAATAGTTTCCTGAGTTTTCTCCAACAAGTATTTTTGATCAAAGATTATCTTGATATAAGGCCAGATATCCTTGATTGATTCAGTAATAGCTTCCCATAAAATCTACTTTGCCAAATCCAGTTTATTTCCAAGGTAAGATTCTTTGATTTCTTTATGCAAAAATTCAATTTGACTTTTATCCCTCTGCAACTTAGCTGCACGTGAACTGTCTGCAACTGCTTTCATATGTTGTAATTCCTTCATTTCATCCTGCAACTTCTTGATTTCTACTATTTGAATGGAAAGGTTCTGAACAGCTTCAGCAAGCTGTTCAACTCCTTCTACTGTACCTGTAGTTGCTGTTGTGCCTGAAGTAGAAACTCTGGTTATAGAAACTGCTGAAAGAGGAACTACATCCATTGGATTTTGAGCCCTTTTCACAAATTCCTCTTTCTATTTGACCAATTTCTCCATTTTCTCCTCCATCTGTTTTATTGCAGATTTTGTTCCATGATGAGCTTCATCATGTCATATTTCTGAGTCTCGGTTTCTTCAATCTCCTTAGTCATTGGGTCCTCAGAAGCTGGCAGTTTGAGATGCTTCCTTAATGCTGAGAGCTCAACATTTTTCTTCCTGACAAGTTCTTCTACAACATTTATATTTGAGGGATCATATCCCATCTTGATCACCAGATCTTCCAAAGATTTGATCTTGGTGTCCTTTGCCAGTGAGGAAACTTTTTCCAACTTAAGCTGTGATTGTGCATCAGCCAAGGTGACCTGCAACTTTGAAAAACTCATGGCAGTGTGAGTTAAAGTGGAAGAAATCATTTGGCCAGTCTATTTTTGCATCTCAATTTGGTCAATTTGATGTACATATTTTAGATTAAACTCAAAGGAGCTTTGCTTATGATAATGTGTAGCAGTTATGGGCTATGCAATTTGAGCTTGTAAGAAATCCATCTACATCTTACCCTTTTCAATGTCAAAGAGTGAAAGAAGTCTAGCTTGATAACTGGAAGAGTGTTTCCAGAATTGAGTATAAGTGTTCAACTTCAATTCCTCATTCTTCTTCTTAATTTCACTTAAGACATGAAAGATATCATATTCTTTGTCCTTCTGACTACTTCCACTGATCTGAATCACCTGCTGTTCCTGAGAAGTAGTAGAATGAGTGGGGGACTAAGTAGAATGTTCACCAGACTGTGTAAAAATAAAAGTCTCTCCAAGTCCACCAAACGCTGTTTTCTGTGACTCATTTGTTGCACTAACCTTCACAGAGATCCTAGGTCTCTTCTTTCTATGTACAATTCTAAAGCCCTGGCTTGATGCTTCAGTTGTAGGGGATGACTGTTCTTCCCTTCCTTGTTTAGCTGTCTTTTCCTGTGCAAGTGGAGTTTGTACATTTGAAGTAGAGACTGCCTGTTCTTCAACTTCTTGAAGGGTGTTCTCCTTCCATTCTAACTGATTTTTGTACTGCTCTATTTTAGGCCTAGTTGTGTGATGGTATGCAATAAACTTATTTTCAACCCTGAGTTTTTAAATTACTCCCATTGGGTCATAAGACCAAGTGAAGCTGAGACCAAACTTATTTTCCTTGAATAACCTGTCCGCTTCTTCTCTTGCTGCTCTAGTGTTACAGATGAATGGACCAACCTAAGCCTTTAGCTTGAATTGCGATTTCTTATTTGCAGCCACAAAATGCGCTTCATCTGCATTTAACCTCTGCCTAATATATTCCAATGCAAAAATTATGATAGGGAGGTACTTAGGAATTTTGTAGGGTGGAAGCTCACAACCATTGACCCTGATTTCTGTATAGTTTTGGTAAAGATGCCAATCTCCTGTTGAGGCTTGATCAACCAACTGCAATACTTTCACAATTTCATCACTGATTCTTGGTATTGGAGTGCTGCTCATAAGATTAACAATAGGATGAACAAACAATTATATGAACTGTTTATATGTAAATTCTTCCTTCTCCTTCATTCCCATAGAAGTCCAAAATATCACTGATTGCTGATTGCCTTCTTCATCTAACTTCTGCAAGATGAATGGAAACTTGTTTCTTTGAAAATATATAAAAAGATATACAAGTACTGAAGCATACTTGAATACTTCTTCAGTATTAAACTGGACAAATTGTTCATGGATGGCCTCTACTAGAAATTGGCTAAAATTATAAAGAAAAATGGGTTTGGAATCAACAGAAAAGATAGACAAGAAACCTATGATGGCTTCATTTACATTTTAATCAGAATTTTAACCAAGCAGATAAGAAAGAATAGTGGTAGTTTGCTTGGTTCTGTGTGGGAACATGGATAAATCATAGGGAGGGTTTCTTTTAGGCAAAGGGCTATCTACGACTAGGAAAAGTTCAAGAGTTTGAGATCTTTTAGTGAAATCTAGCTTTTGATAGGCTTCTATTAGGATTTCATGAGGAAAAGGATGGGTTGGTGCAATAGTTGGGGCTTGCAACATCTGTTCAATAGATTGAGCATTGATGAAATAGAGGATTTCTCCTGTAGGTGAAATGATAGCTCTTTGACTGGAATGATAGGGTTCATGGAATTTCCTAACAAATTCAGGTGCTATGTGTATCAGAGGGAAAATGTAATGAGGAAGGTGGGAGTCCCAAAGTCCTATTTCATATGTTTGATCAACTAACCGATCCTCCACCCAGTAGTAGATTTCATATAAATTAAATTGAAATGAAGACTCAATGATTTTACACTCTGTCAACCAGGGGAGTATGATAGAAGTCAACTTGTGGATGAATGAGAGGATTTGGGATTTTTTTTAATTTCCCTTCCCTTAGGAGGCATTTTTTTCAGTGAATTGCAAGCTGAGCTTGACGAAAATGGGAAGAATTGGTCTGAAACATAGTGATAACAGGAAAATAGTATAACTGAAAATGGATTAGGTGGACCTGGATGTCGGCTTGGTTTTGAACAAAATCGAAAATTCAGTTGAATGATGAACCTGTCATTTTTGCTGCAAGCTTCAAGTATCCAACAAATTATGGGAATGCACTGTGTAACGGTTTTTGTGAAAATATGGCTTATAATGAAAAACATGGAGCGGATCTGTTAATCAACGGTTAAATTGTCATTAATTCTCCAATGAGGTTGATAAACAGATTAATGGAATATTGATGTGTGAGCAGGAATGGGGAATTAAATGAATAACGAACAAATAGGTGGTAGCTGATTGGATGGAGGAAGTGACATGGGGCAGATGTGGACGATGACGTAGGAGCGACGGTAAACAGTCGAATGAAAACCATGTTTGGGAGTAATTTCAGGTGGTAAGTTGTTTCAGGATTTTAAGTCCCAAAGGACTAGGATGAAGGAAAAGCAGTTTCAGAGGGTGGTTTCCAAAACTGCTGACTTCGAACCCCCCTTGCCGATAAAGTTCAGACGATCAAGGAGGGCTGAGGAGTGAGGTAGATTGTCAGATCTTAGGGGAGTGTGCGAGATGAAAAATATGTGAATGAGTTTTAATGTGATAGGGTGGAAAGTGATGGTGGGGTCCAGAGTTATGGCGGATGTGACATGCGAAGGGTATGGGTATGGTGAATGAATGAATAAAGTTTAAATATTACCAATAACATTGATATTTACAATTTATGGTTAATTAAAACTAATCACCATATACACATGTATCCAATGTTCTGGCTTAGGATAAAAATCCTATCATGTTCCAATTTCATTTCTCTACCTACCCTTACTTTCCTAACAATTTTTCAATATCAGTCACCCGAGTGCATTTAGACTAGAAACTCAACATTTTTCTTTTAATGTTTAATCTACTTCTATCCCTTATTGCTTCCATTAGCTCAGATTAAACAGTTGAGCCAAATTTTATTTGCTATCTATTGACAATCAATTTAAATCAAATCCAATCATGATTAAACTATACAATTGGATTGTATGAACTAGTGTGGCATTTAAACAATCTACATTATTTTGTTTGCAAAAATAAACTTTGACTAAGAGTAGTGGCATTTGGATTTGCAACACTTTCAGAATTTATTATTTTTTCTTTTCTCTCTAATTTAACATTTTTTATTTTTGCCTTCCTTTTTAGGGAATTTATTCTAACATTTTATTTGATATGGACTTATTCATCAAAATATTTCTCACAGTTTTTTGATTCAATATTCTTTTTGTCCATATATTAACTTAAAATTTTTTGGAATGATTTTAATTTTTTTACTAATTGACACTAACTTACCAAAACCAAAAAATGCTACAACATTGGCTCCAACTGGGGACTGCTTTCTCCTATAGAATGCAGAAAACCGCAGATCCATGTGCCTTCTCCGGGCTATGGAGACTTTGCTGTGAAAACTTACACTTACAGTTTGAAAAAGTAAAATAAACCAGAGTTTTTACATTGATAGTAATGAAATCTACTTCAACTTCTCAGTACTGAATGTAATTCTTGAGAAACCTCCATTAATAGGATAAGTGTAATAGAGTCCCTTAAGATTTTGTAGCACAAAATTATTGTTTCCCTTTACTTCAACAACAACTAAAGGTCCAAACCATAGGTTATCAAAATTGCCATGTTTTCCCTTGTCTTCTCTTCTGGAATCCCATCTTAGATCTAGATCACCTTCCTTGAAGTCCCTTTCCCTCACTCTTCTGTCAAATATGCTCTTCATCTTATTCTGATACTTTTTCAATTTGTATTGAACTTTATCTCTATTTTCATTTAGTTCAATAATTTGATTTATTCTCCTTGAAAAATCATCAGGTTCATTAGTTGAATCCTGCAGAAACTCTAAAACAGGGAAGACCAAGTTGGTAGGGAAAATTGCATCTTTCCCCTAAACTAACTGAAAAGGAGATTTTCCAGTAGATCTCTTTGAAGTAATCCTGTTTGCCTAGACTGCATAAATTAGATGAGAATCCCAACTCTTTTTATGATCTGCTAAAGTCTTTTTGATCACCTTTATCAAACTTTTATTTGATGCTTCTGTAAGAGCATTACCTTGAGGATAATATGGAGTTGAATGATGTAACAAAATCTAATATTTTTGGCAAAAACCAATCATTTTGACACTTGAAAATGATGTGGCATTGTTAGTAACACTTTGGGTTGGGCAACGAAATCTAGATAAAATGTTTTCTTCAATGGATTTGATTATTACTGAATCAGTAACATTTCTTACTGGAATTGCTTCCAACCATTTGGTAAAGTAGTCTGTTGTAGTGAGGATCCATCTATGCTTATTGCTTGAAGTGGAGTCAATATCTCCAATAAAATATAATCCCCATTGAAGAAAAGGTGCTGAGACTATTATTGGGATCAGTGGAAGAGCTGCTAGTTTTTGCTTACCAGCAAACATATGACAAGGGACACAACTTCTGACCTTTGCTCCTACTTTTAAGAACAATGTTGGCCAATAAAATACCGCCCTTAATATCTTATATGATGTTTCTCTCCAAGCATAATGTCCTCCACAAAATCTTATATGAAACTAATCAATGATTCCTTCAGTCTCTGATTCTATTAAACATAATAATAAGATATTTAATGGGTCCTTCCAGTATAGATTTGCATTTATGATACAGTATTTGACTGCTTTCAATTTGAGAGTTTTACATTGACTTTTGGAGAATGATACTGGACATTCAAAATGGATCAAGAAATTTACAATATCTTGATAACAATTTGACAAAAGAAATTTCTCATCAACGTGTAGAGAGATGGTCTGATATGAAGGTAAAGGTTCTTATGGACTTTTTTTCTTTAGGATGGTGGGAAGGTTCTTGTGAATTCTCCTCATTCAAATTTTGGGAAGGTTATTGTGAATTATCCCCTTTTGCATGAACAAAACGTTCTTGTGGATTCTTCTCATTCAAAATTTGAGAAGGTTCTTGTGGATTCTCCCCTCGTATGTCCAAAATAGAGTTGATTCCCAACACTTTACAGTTGGATTTAGCTAGAAGGCCAGTTAATCCTTGACCCTTTACTAGCTTTGTGGTTTTGATAGTTAGGTCAAACTCCAGTGTTTGAGTGATCCATCTACCTCTCTTCCCATCAATGTCTGGTTGGGTTAAAACAATTTTTACAACACTGTTAGGAACATAAGCAATAATAGGTGAATGTAGGACATACATCCTAAATGATTTTAGAGCTTGTATAAGGGCATAGGCTTCCTTCTCAATTATATTATACTTAAGCTTGACATCTCTCATAACCTTATTGAAAAAGGCTATAGGTTGGTCACGAGAATCTTCATTCTTTTGTAATAAAACATCAACAAGGGTTGTTTCAGAGGCAAAGGAAAATATACTGAATGGTTTGGTATAATTAGGACTGGCCAAGGTTGGGGCTTTAGAGATAGCCTTCTTGATTTGATCAAATGCATACCTGGAAGAGACAATCCATTTAACTTCATGATCCTTTCGGAGCACATCAGTTATGTCTTTCACAATTTCAACATAATTCGGGATGAAGCTCCTTAAAAAATTAATATTGCCTAGAAAAGCTTGAATCTCTTTCTTATTTCTAGGTAGTTACAATGTTTTTATAACAGAAACACATTTGGGATCAATCACTACTCCTTTTGAGATTATGTGGCCTAGCAACTTTCCTTCTTTGATAACAAACAAAGACTTTTTAGGATTCAGGGATATTCCGAATTTCCTACACTTGTCAAAAACCTTCATCAAGTGCTTTAGATGTTTCTGATCAGAATTAGAAAAAATAGTTATGTCATCAAGATAAATGACTAAAAATTTGTTTACCTGTCCCACAAAGGCCATGTCCCTAGCTCTTTGAAAAGTTTCTCTAACATTGGATAAGCCAAAGGGCATTCTAGAATACATAAATGTACCCTAGGTGTAGTAAAAGTTGTCTTCTCTCTATCTGCTGGATCAACATTTATCTGACTGTAACTTGAAAAACCATCAAGCATGGAAAGTCTTTGTGCTTCTGAAACCATCTTAAGTAACTGATCCATTTTGGGAAAAGGATAGTTATTTTTTAATGATTCTTTAGTCAAATTCCTAAATTCGACACAAAGTATGATTTCTCTATTCTTCTTTCTAACATGAACTAAATTAGCAACCCAATTAGAGTATCTAAGAGGCAAAATAATTTTGGCATCTAGCTTTTTCTTAATTTCCTTTTCTACAATTGGTAGAAGAGTTGGATTAATCCTCCTACGTTTTTGTTGATAAGGTCTGGTTTTAAAGGAATCTTATGCTGTATCAGTGATGTATCATAAGTCTTTAAATCAACATAGGTCCATGCAAAAACATCCTTGTATTTTTCAAATAACTTAAGCTATTGAACTTTGATTTCTAGATTTAAGGATGCATAGATTTTGATGTTCTTAATGTCATGATTTTATCCAATATTTATTTCCTCTATGTCATCTTGTGGAGAAATTGACTATGGGTTTCTGAGGGCATCATTTTGATCAAATTTTTTTTGTGAAGGAATGAGACCTTTGGGAATAAAATTGTTAGACAAATGATTGATATCATGATTGGCAATTTTTGAATTGAAATTTGAATTATCATTTTCATTTGTGTTTTCATTTGTTTCTGTTCTATCTTCATCAATTTGTAGAACTGAAAATTGATCTATAACCTGCAGAAAGGATTTTAACTGTTCATCATCTTCAAATATCTTCTAGTATTTTAGATTATCTAGGATGGATGGCCTGTATTTCACTTGTATTTGATAGAGCACATTAGTTTGATCAGGAATTTCAAATGAAATAGCATAAACAACTAAGGAATTTGCATGAATATTCTGATTCCTTGGGATATACGTCAAATTAAAATCATTAAAGAAATTTTCAACTGAATCCCAAACCTCATTTCAATAAGATCTAAGCTTAGGATGTTTTGTTTGGCAAATATTTCTAACATGTTTAACAATGAGCTCCGAGTCAGTAAGAACACTCAGGTTTTGTACTTTTAAGCTCTTGGCTAATTGCAGTCCTAAAAGGAAAGCCTCATATTCAACTACGTTATTTGTAACTTCAAAATCAAGTTTACATGATTGTGTAATGTTTTCTTTTTCTTGTGACATTAATACTACCCCAGCTTCTGCTCCATCCTTTGTACAAGAACCATCAAAGAGTAGCTTCCATACATTAGTCTGATTTGGTATAGGAATTTCAATTACATATTCAATTTTTACTTGAGTTTTATGTGTTTGATTTGAAGAGAGTTGAAAACAACCAAAATCTTGAACAATTGCATAAATGGGATGGTTCCTAGGTTGATCTGTTTTAGAAATAGTGTGCACAAATCTTACCTCTCTATACAACCTTAGTTGTTCTCCCCCATAAACTAGAATAGTGGCATAAGACATGTCCATCTAAAGAGTTCACCCTAATTTGGCACAATAAGACCTTGAAAGGAGCATTCCAAATTTGGGAGGAGTATCTGTGACAAATATATCTAACACTACACTTTTTATTAGGATTTGGGCGGGAGTGACTATAAAATCCTTAATCAGTCCTGTACAAGGCACCCTTTTGGAATGAAAGGGGTAGAAATCATGGTAGGATCTAGTTATGTCAAGATTTAAATGATCCATGATAGTTTTTGGCATGAGATTATGCGATGCTCTAGAATCAAGCATACAATTGTATAGCATGGAATCATTTGTTTTAAGAGTCACATAGAAAGGGGGTACTATTTCATCTATCATATTTGAGCTGGGACCAAAGAAAACTGCTGGTTTTTCATCTTGAAGACTAATAATATCACTTTCAGCATCAATCGAGATGTTTTGTATCCATTTGGAGACTTGATTTTTATATCCAGAGTTTTTGGAAAGTTTTGAAAGTGGTATATGAATTTTAACTCTTTCTAACTCCCTTTCAACATTAAATGCAGTTACGACAATTTTTCAATTTGAGCTATATCAGCTGAGTGATTTAATGGTCGGATAATAGTTGTTTGAGTTTCAACAGTTTTGGTATGAGGTTCAACTGTTGGAGGTTACTTGGGAGGTCTTCCAGGGCCAGGTCTAAGTCTAAGATCATATCTTTTGTTCAGCTATGCAATTAGGAATTCAGAGAAGGCATGGTATTTGGAGGCCTGTGAGGAGTCTTGGTCTTCTTGAACCTGCTTTTGTTGGGAGAGAGCAATAATAACAGTCCGACCAGAAGAGGTATCCATATTGTTAATGACTCAAGTGATAGTTATAGTATTTTCATCACGCTGTTGATCATATATCAGTAAAGGAGTTGGAACCTGCTGATCATTACTAAGCCTTTGAAGGATTTGTAATGGTGGATTTCTTTGTATCAACCTTGATTTTGATTTTGGGGTTGAGTGACCATTTGTTGAACTGTTCTAGGTTGAGTATTAATCTTGGAAATTCTATTAGATAGATTTCTAATAAGTGAAGTTATCTCATCTATTTTAGAATCTTCAGTTTTAGTCTTAGAGGAAGTAGAGGCCTCTTGACTCGATTTAAGTTTTCGTTGGGCCTTTTCCTCTTTAGCTTTTAAAGTGGCTGAGGTAGCCCTATTTGCTTCCACCTCTATAGCATTAGTTTGCATTTCTTCAAGAGTCCTTGAAGTTCTTTCTCTTAACATCACAACAACATCATCTTCAAAAGCTTTTTAAAACTTAGACTTGGCTGCTGCTACATGGGGTTTGCAATCAAGGGGCATCTTATGATAAAGTTTGTTGAACCTTTTGATAAAAGCGAAGACATGTTCGCTAAAGTTTCTTTTAAATTCTTCAAACTTAGTAAAGAAGTAAAGAGCATCTTTCTTCACTCCCCATTGATTTTTGAATATATTTGTTAGCTCTTCCCAGTTTCTAATGGAATTTGCAGGTAAATGCCTAAACCAAGTGCTCACATTTCCCTTAAGAGACTGAACAAACAACTTCATGTAAACATTTTCTTGTTCTATGTTCATGTTATCTGCAAAGTCTAGAAATGCATGAAGATGGTCCTCAGCTGAGGGACCAGTTTCTCCATTATATCTAAGAAGGTAATTTAAATATCCATTAGGGAAAGCATCAAGGACTGGAGGTAAAACTAAAGCTGCATATGTTTCCTGTACAATGGGTTGGAATGCCATAGTAGAAGCTGATGTATGAGATGTTTGTGAAGATGATGATAACAAAGAGGAATATGGTGATAGAGGGGGTGAAGAAGGAGGATATAAAGAAGGTGGAGATGTCATGAATGATTTCAAAGGAGTCTTAATAACCAAATTGTGGACCTGAGAATGAATATCCTCTTCAGTTTCAAACCGTGGATTTTAATATATAATAAAGGCCCCTTCAGGTTATTTAGAAGTAGAAGATTCAGGTTGTTCAGAAGTGGAACGAAATGAATAAGTAGTGGGGGATATAAAGTCTATGGGTTTGTATTAAGGTAAATGAAAACCTAGGTCAGACTCAGATTTAGGTGATCTCGGTGGAAGTGGGGGTTCTGGATGAGATTCAAGTGAATGAATAAGGAAAGTTGATTTGAAATCAACTCCCCTATTTAAGAGTTCAACAACCCTAGGTGATGAGTGAGTGTAGTCTGGATTGGATGGAATGTTACTATAGGGATCAAATTATAATATATCTTCAGACTGCAAGGTTTAAGTAGAAAAAGATGGTCGATGTCTCCTTCTAGAACTGGCCTTTCTCACAAGTTTTTCTGGATCTGACAGAGGACTAACTGTGTTAGATTCAGAATGGGATCTAGTGTGCTTAAAAGGTGCTAGTTTGGCATAGTGGAGTCGCTAGGTGAAGGATTTTGACCTATCTAGTCCTTTAGTCACCTTAAAGGAATAGGAATTATAACATTGAATCGGGAAAATTGAATGAAATTTGATCCCCGACAATGCCTCCAGATTGATGTTGTATCTTTGAGATGATAATGGTCAGCTATCATGCCAGGGAATATAAGATATTTGTTTTAATTTTGGAGCACCAATGTACAAAACAGATTTAAAACAATCATGCCTAACCTTTTTGAATAGTATTAATATTTAAACAGAGGGCTGCTATTAAAATCGACACAATGATATAGCTTGTTTGGTGATGAGAAGAAACTGAAAGATGATATGACTATTACAATTTTCAAATAGAAAATAGAAAATTAAATAACCATAAGTAAGAAAACCTTCAAACAATGTTCAGAAAGTTTAACAGAATATGCCTAAGATTACAAAAGATGCTGATGATTTTATGATTTAGAGGGAATTAGTTAAACAAACAGTTTATATAATTCATTCTCTTTAAAGATGATCACTTCAGAAGATTATAGGAGTAAATTGAAACACAACTATTCCTACCTGTTTATCTTTGTAAAACTTAAGAATATGAAGAAAGAACATAGTGAATGAAAATTGGAAAACTTACAGGGAACACAAAACTGTATGAATCAAAACTTGGAATCCTTTGCTTTGTATTAATGATTCAGAAAAAGCTAAGTACATTTAATGCTTACAAATGTTTCTTCAAGGGTGCAACCCTTAATAACTCGTGGAAGGGAGTTATTTATACAATCTTAAAGCTAAGAAAATATCTTAAAGAAATTTACAAAAATAGATCAATACAAAATCATGAATATAAACTGATAGTCTCTCTGTCACTATTTTGGTGTTGAGCTGTTGATGGATATTCTTGGTGTTACACAAAAATATCATCACCTTGATTATTTGTAGTCGGTGTAGGTCTATCACCACCTATACCAGCTTCCTAAGCAAGTCTCAAACCTCAGCTCTTCAGAACAAGCTTTAGAAATGAGAGAAAGACATCAAAAAAGCAATGTAACTCTGGTTCTGCACTTTCTCTCACTTTTTCCTACGGGCCCACACCTTTTGTTCAGGATATCTGCGTACTTATACGCTGTGTATGTAAAGGGGAGGGTGCGTACCCCTGTGAAAGTCAAAAGGCGCAATTTTTATCTTAGAAAACTCACTTTGGGTTAATTCTAGAGTTTTCTAGAAGCATTTGTTACGTGGATTGTTCGCTCCAAGTGGTTCATGCATCCCATAATAGGAGGAACTAATCCCTTGTTTGGAGGAGCTATCCTTTTGAAGGAGGATTCTATCCCTTTGAAGGAGGACCTGGTAACTGATCTCCATTGCACTATAAATTGAGACATTGTGCCAGTGGCTCGAGAGGTTAGAAGCTGAATTTTTTAGGGTAAATGCTAGTGAAATCAAGACTTCCTATTTGAGCTTAAGAGGAGAGATCACATACCTTTTTGGCTTCATTGGGGAGTGAGTGAAGCTTTTCAAAGTAGAGGACTTCTTGTTGGACCCTTGGAGGAGCTTGTACAGCGTCAAGGCAAAGGTTGTAAGGTTCTTCTCCTTTTGAATTAATACAATCAAGCTCATTTTTCTCAACAAGTATCTCATGTTATTTGTTTCATGGACTCCTTGACTTTCATGTTAAATATGTTTTATAATATTGGTTATTCAGGTGCTATTTAATCATTTGCCTTGTTTGTGCTTGCAGGTTTGCGACAAAGGAAATTACTTGGATCAAAGGAGCGAAGGCGTCTCCAAACTTGCGTTGGACATGAGGTAGGCCTTAAAACACATTTGTTTGCCATTATTTATAAAGTGATTTTAGAGAAAGATAGTGTCTGGTTGGTTTGTTTGTCATTAGGTCTTCATTAGATTCTAGGAAGGTCTATCTTGTCCGCAAGATCGACTCATTCCGCGTGACAAAATGGCGACTCCGCTGGGGACTTGATTATTTTCCTCGTTTTTCTTTGACTTGAGAAACTTGCCTTTTTGTTTCTGTTTTTGGCTTGTTGTGTGTGGATTTGGGTAGACTTAGTGGATTTAGCTTTGTTTTTT
>APFE030792680.1:44344-109305 GCA_000404065.3 Pinus taeda
TCACCTTGATTATTTGCAGTCGGTGTAGGTCTATCACCACCTATACCAGCTTCCTAAGCAAGTCTTAAACCCCATCTCTTCAAAACAAGCTTTAGAAATGAGAGAAAGACATCAAAAAAGCAATGTAACTCTGGTTCCGCACTTTCTCTTACTTTTGCCTACAGGCCCGCACCTTTTGTTCAAGTTATCTGCGTACTTATACGCTCTGTATTTAAAGCGGAGGGTGCGTACCCCTGTAAAAGTCAAAAGGCACAATCTTTATCTTAAAAAACTCATCTTGGGTTAATTCAAGAGTTTTCTAGAAGCATTTGTTACGTGGATTGTTCGCTCCAAGTGGTTCATGCATCCCATCATAAGAGGAACTAATCCCTTGTTGAGAGGAGCTATCCCTTTGAAGGAGGCGCTGGTAACTGATCTCCATTGCACTATAAATTGAGGCAATGGGTCAGTGGCCAGGGAGGTTAGAAGCTGAACTATTGAGGGTAAATGCTAGTGAAATCAAGACTTCCTATTTGAGCTTAAGAGGAGAGATCACATACCTTTTTGGCTTCATTGGGGAGTGAGTGAAGCTTGTCAAAGTAGAGGAGACTTCTTGTTGGACCCTGGGAGGAGCTTGTACAGCGTCAAGGCAAAGGTTGTAAGGTTCTTCTCTTTTGAATTAATACAATCAAGCTCATTTTTCTCAACAAGTTTCTCATGTTATTTGTTTCATGGATTCCTCATTCCGCATGACACTTGGAAAAGCTGAAAACTGCTGAACTGTTGAAACTGTTCCCTGAAATATTGAATGTTGTTTGATCCTCCTTTTAGTCAAGTAAATCAGTTAATTGTTCCCAATATTTCTTATTGGCGATAGATAACTTAGTTACCCTTCATTAAACTTCGTCCATTTATGTATATTTGGTAAAAGTGGGTTTTACTGGAAATATATGTTTGATTTCATTTAGGATGAAAAATGTGTCTCTGAGTGCATTCAACACAACCCTTAGTGTTGCTGCACCTCTTATGTTTGAAATTGAAGCTGCATTAGTACCTACCTCTGTAAGCTTTCGAATATAATCTTCAATGGGAATTAATTTATCATTTATCACAAGCATAGAGGGAAAACCCTTGCTGGTCAAGGGTTCTAACTTGTTGAAAAATCATTAATCTACAACATTAACGCTATTGCATTTTTCCTCCAACTGAAGAATGAGATTTTTCTTTGTAATGATCTTCTTCACTTCTAGTATGGCTGCTGTCCTATCATTTATACCAAATTCTTCAAGCTCATAGCTATCTTTAGAATTCAGAAACTTGATTATCTCAGTCGCAACTTATGGCATGTCCTCAAGTTCCTTGGAGACAGTTTCAATAGTTTCCTGAGTTTTCTCCAACAAGTCTTTTTGATCAAAGATTATTTTGATATAAGGCCAGATATCCTTGATTGATTCAGTAATCTCTTCCCATAAAATCTCCTTTTCCAAACCAAGCTTGTTTCCAAGGTAAGATTCTTTGATTTCTTTCTACAAAACTTCAATTTGACTTTTTTCCCTCTGCAACTCAGTTGCATGTGAACTATTTGCAACTACTTTCATAAGTTGTAATTCCTTTAGTTCATCCTACAACTTCTTGATTTCTACTGTCTGAATGGACAGGCTCTAAACAACTTTATCTCCTTCTATTGTACCTGTAGTTGTTTCTGTACCTGAAGTAGAAAATTTGGTTATAGAAACTGTTGAAAGAGGAACTGCATCCATTGGAATTTGAGCGCTTTTAACAACTTCCTCTTTCTCTTTGACCAATTTCTCCATTTGCTCCTCCATATGTTTTATTTGCAGATTTTGTTCCATGATGAGGTTCATCATGTTAGATTTCTAAGTCTCGATTTCTTTAGTCTCCTTAGTCATTGGGTCCTTAGAAGCTGGCAGTTTGAGTTGCTTCCTTAATGCTGAGAGCTCAGCTTTTTGTAGAAATTCCCACTTGTAGATCACCTGATAATGCAATATACTAAAGCAAAATACTTGATCTACTTCTACAAACAATTATGCATAAGCTTAATTAAATATAAGCAAGATCAATTGAACACACATAACTGATAAGAAGAAATCAATCACATATAATGTAGAAGAAATAACAAGGGGAAAGCATCAGCCTAAAACCCCAACTCTGTATTATCATACAAGTGGAAATCTTGTCCAAGTTACAAAAAGAATTAGCTCAAAAGCTTTATTGCTATCTCTAATCAAACAATGAAGCTCATAGACTCAATAGACAAGTATATATCCTCCTCAAGTCCTCCAAGCCCCTATTTATTTGCGCAATTTTTCTTCGGGTCCAGTGAAGCCACATGTGTGAATTGGCCTCATCACACTCACTGAACAAGAAGAAGTAACAATGCAATTCTCTTGGATAGAAATCCTTCTGCATGCAAGGAATATTCACCAAGGAATATCCTAGCAACTGACAATACACTGTCCCTCCATCTGATCTCAAGTGGGTCTCTGTCTGAACTGACATGCATGAGTTATGTATGAGAGAATATTCAGTTATCTGAAGAGTAGCAGTTATATGCAAGCATGCATTAACTAACCGAACTTACTTAATTTAAACAAACGATTTAAATCAATATAACTGGACTTGACTCAGTGAATTGAGCCAACTAATTACTACTCAAAATAGAACTCATCTTTATCTCTTTAACTGATAGATAAATTCCTCAATTAATGGAGAAACTATTGCATGTCCCCACATAGACTTCAAGTTTGATTTTCCTTAACTAATTAACTCAAGATGAATTAATTAATTAATTTACAAACTGCTATTAATTTCAAGTTCGAATTTTACTTCCCATTATAGTTTAGGGACTGACTAAAATAGGAAGGTATCCAAAATGCTATTTATAGAAAATCTATTTTTAGCACTTTCACTTTTCATCCATTGTAGCTAAGTTCAACAGTGGATGGAACTGCTATTTATAGCAGTGCTATTTTTAGCATTTTCTATTTTTAACATTTCTTGTTGCTACCTTCAACACTCCCTCTCAACAAGAAAGGGATTATCAGTAACCCCAATCCTGTCTCTGTGGAACTCGAACTTGCATTTTGACAATGCCTTTGTCAAAATATTTGCATCTTGTTCCTTGGTCAAAACATACAACAACAATATGATCCTCTTGACTACACAGTCTTGAAGATGGTGATATCGGTTATCAATGTGCTTGGATCTGTCATGAAAAACTAGATTCTCAAAGAGCTTGATGCAACTATGATTATTACAGTAGATTAATGTAGGATCCATCCTCTGACTAAACAATCCCACTAGAATCTTCCACATCCAAATGGCCTCACATACAGCTTGACTAGCAGCCATGTATTTAGCCTTTGCTGAGCTAAGTGCAACTGATCTCTGTTTCTTGCTGTACTAGGAAACTGCAGCTGAACCAAGGTTGAAGATTCCTCCATAAGTGCTCTTCCCATCGGATGGAATCCATACCTATTCTGCATCTGTGAAGCCCTAAAGCTTCAGTCCCTCTGTCCTTCTGTACCATAATCCAAACTGAGATGTGCCTCTGAGGTATCTCAGCACATGCTTCACTGCCTTCCAAAACAACTTGATAGGATGAACCATAGCTTGACTCAGCTGGTTCATTGCAAAGCACAAGTCGGGTCGTGTGTTCTATAGACACATAAGTGAACCAACCAACTGCCGATACACAGTAGCAACTACTACCTCACCTGAAGTAGCATCCTCCTTCCTCCAGTTCCCAACTAGAGGAGTTTGCATGGGTTTGCACTTCTCCATGTGAAAGCGCCTGAGTATCTCATTAGCATACTTTCCTTGAGACACAAATACTTCCCCATCTTTTTGCCACACCTCCATGCCTAGAAAGTAGTGCATAAGGCCATGTACTTCATCTTGAACTCTCTTACAAGGTCCTCCTTTCAAGATTGTATCATCTGATCATCACCTGTCAAAATAAGGTCATCGACATAAAGAACAATGATCAATGGTTTACCTTCTACTATGATGTGGTAAAGGTTCACATCAGCTTCACTCTTTGTGAAGCCCAAATCGGTGAAATAGCTATTGATCCTGGTGTACCAAGCACGGGGTGCTTGCTTCAGCCCATACAGAGCCCTCTTGAGTCTACACACATGCGACTCACTATTGAAGGTTTCGAAACCTTCTGGCTACTCAATGTACACCTCCTCCTCAATCATCCCATTGAGGAATGCTGTCTTCACATCCATCTGGTGGATCTTCCACCCCATCTGAGCTGATAGTGCAAATATCGATCTAATCGATGAGTACCTTGCTAGAGGAGAAAAATTCTCATCGTAGTCAATCCCCTCGGCCTGTGAGAAACCTCAGGCAACAAATCTTTCCTTGTGTTTCTCAACACTTCCATCAGCTGCCTACTTTACCTTGTAAAGCCATCTGGAACTCACCACTGACTTGTCCTAAGGTCTTGGGATAACATCCCAAATACAGTTCCGCATGATGGAGTCATACTCCTCCACCATTGCATCAACCCACACTGGTTGCTGCACTATCTCCTCAAATGAAGAAGGCTCAAAATCTACACACTCCCCATCCAGGGCCATGTAACTAATGTATCGCTCTGGCGACCTCCTTTGTCTGCGCTGAGAAGATGGCTATCCTACATTCTCCCGTGCATCTAGCATTAACCTGTCAGCTTCCCTTGAGCGTTTCCGCCCATCTCTGGAAGTCTCAGCATGAGTGGATGTCTCCACTCCTAGATCCTGTGCATGCGGCTGCTCCGCATTAATCTGAGGCTCCTCCTCCTTAGGAACATAAGGTTCCTCATATACATGCAACTTTAGCTCCCTCTCAAGTGACACTTGCATGACTTTTTGCTCGTCGAACTTCAGATCCCTGCATACTACAGTCCTCTGAGTGGAAGGTAGGTACACCTGATAGTTGTGAGGTGTATCCGTGTACCCCACAGGTATTCCCAACTTAGCTATTGGGTCTAGCTTCTTCTTGGCATCTTTGGTCACATGATAGTAAACTGATGGTCCAAAGATTCAAAAGTGACTTACATCAGGTCGCTTCCCAGAATAGGCCTCCATAGGTGTCTTCATCCCCAGTATATGGTGCGGGCTTCTGTTATGCAAGTATACTAGTCTATTGCATGCCTCAACCCACAAATGTAGTGGTAGGCCTTAGTCATGCAACATCGCTCGAGCTGCTCCCACAATCGATCTATTCTTCCTTTCGGCCACCCCATTCTGCTATGGGTTATGGGGTGCCGTCGATTCCCATTTAATTCCTTCTGCAGCACAAAAGTCCTTAAATTGCTGGGAGACATACACTCCACCACTATCGTTATGTAAGGATTTTATTTTCTTTCCTGATTCTTTCTCTGGCAAGGCTTTAAACTCACAAAACCTCAAGAAGGTCCGATCCTTCTTTTGCATAAAATAGATCTAGCATCTACGAGAAAAATCATCAATAAAAATGACATAGTACCTTTGTTTAGCGGTGGAGGCTGTAGAGAAATGTCCACAAATATCTGAGTGAACTTGCTCCAGGATTGCTCCAACTCTACTGTCTCGATCCAGAAAGGAAGATTTTGCATACTTACCCAAGGTACAACCTTTGCATGTACTCGTCTACTCAAGTTTTCCCTTGGGTAATCCAATAGAAATCTGATGCATGATCTTCAGGGCTCCATGGTGCAAGTGGCCCAGTCTTCTATGCCATAGCTCGCCAACATCTTGGCTCTGCACCATCTCTGCTTTGGAACTCAAAGCAGCAAAGTCATCTACCTCTAGCTTGTAGAGATTCTTGACTCGAATCCCTATTCGCTTTGTCTATCCAGTGTCGATATGCCTCAGGAATACCTTACCTTTGCTAAAGACTACATCATAGCCTTTATCTTCTAACACATCAATGGACACAAGATTCTTCTTCAAACCTGGTACATACTTTACATCAGTCAGGGTGAGGGGAGCTCCATGCTCCCTCTGAAACACAACCGTACCTTCACCTGAGACACATTACTTTCCATCATCGCCCATCTCGATCTGCATTTGGAGATCCTTCTCCTCGAGGGTACTGAAGAGATTCTTATCACCTGACATGTGGAAAGAGGCTCCACTGTCCAGGTATCAAACACATCCCACCATGGATGAAACCATGCATGCGATAAGAGAGAAATCCAGCTCAAACTATGAGGCTAATGCCTCACCGTTAGATCCCTTTGAGGAACCCTTCTTGGATTTCTTCTGTGGACAATTAGTAGCATAGTGGCCCACTTCATGACAATGAAAGCATCTCACTTTTGATTTGTCAAAATTCTTCCCACCATGGGAAGAACCAGATTCAGATTGGGATGCCTTACCTTTCCCCTTCCTTGCCTTACTCTCTAAGGCTAGATTTTCCTCATCATCTTGCTTCGATGAGGATCCATCTCTGGTGCTTCCTCTTATCTCCTCCTGCATCAAATCCAACCAAAGTCTTTTCCAATCTGGTAGTTTTTCTCTTCCATTAATTGAGTCCTAGTAGCTATGCTAGCTCTTAGGAAGACCGAGGAGTGCAAGACTCACCATGTCATTATTTGTTGTCGCAATCCCTCCACTTCCAAGCTCATCCCTGTAGATGGTGAGCTTGTTCAGATACGTAGAGATCCTGTCGCCCTTTTCACACTTGATCTTACAAAGCTTGTCTTTCAGTAACAGCTTCCTCTGATCACTGCTATTATGATATAGATCTTTCAATGTTTTCCACATTGAAAATGGGGTCTCCTTCCCATGGAGACTCAAGACTATGTGATCTCGAACTCCCTCCAGAAGGATTCTCCTTGCTCTAGCCACACACTTTTTCCATTTCGCCAATTGAGTAGCATCGATCGGCTTGGGGACTTCTTGATCAATGAAGTCCTTTAGACCATTATCCTCTAATACTACCTCCATGCGATCCTTTCAGGCTATATAATTCGAATTGCCATCAAGGGCATATTCGAGTCTTAAACCACTAAACACCATAGGTGAAATAGATATGTGATAAGAACTTTCTTTCTATATTCATGAATCACAAACTTCAAACTTCTCCCTTCTTGTATACTGTTCTTCCTTGATCACCTTTGCTTTGATACCATGTAGAAATTCCCACCTGTAGATCACCATGGAGACTTGAGACTATGTGATCTCGAACTCCCTTTAGAAGGATTCTCCTGGCTCTAGCCATACACTTTTTCCATTCCACCAATTGAGTAGCATTAGTCGGCTTGGGGACTTCTTGATCAATGAAGTCCTTTAGATCGTTATCCTCTAATATTGCCTCCATGTGATCCTTCCAGGCTATATAATTCAAATTGCCATCAAGGGCATATTTGAGTCTTAAACCACTGAACGCCATAGGTGAAATAGAGATGTGATAAGAACTTGATTTCTATATTCAGGAATGACAAAATTCAAACTTCTCCCTTCTTGTATACTATTATTCCTTGATCACCTTTGCTCCGATACCATGTAGAAATCCCCACCTGTAGATCACCTGATAATGCAATATACTAAAGAAAAATACTTGATTTACTTCTATAAACAATTATGCGAAAGCTTAATTGAATATGGGCAAGATCAATTGAACACATATAACTGATAAGAAGAAATCAATCACAGATAACACAGAAGAAATAACCAAGGGAAAACATCAGCATAAAACCCCAACTCTGTATTATCATACAAGTGGAAATCTTGTCCAAGTTACAAAAAGAATCAGCTCAAAAGCTTTCCTGCTATCTCTGTAATCAAACAATGAAGCTCATAGACTCAATAGACAAGTATATGTCCTCCTCAAGTCCTCCAAGCCCCTATTTCTTTGCACAATTTTTCTTGGGGTCCAGTGAAGCCACATGTGTGAATTGGCCTCATCACACTCACTGAACAAGAAGAAGTAACAACGCAATTCTCTTGGATAGAAATCCTTTTGCATGCAAGGAATATTTACCAAGGGATATCCTAGCAACTGATAGTACACTGTCCCTTCATCTGATCTCAACTAGGTCTTTGTCTGAATTGACATGCATGAGTTATGTATGAGAGAATATTCAGTTATCTGAAGAGCAACAATTATATGCAAGCATGCATTAACTAACTGAACTCACTTAATTTAAACAAACTGTTTAAATCAAAATAACTGGACTTGACTCAGTTAATTGAGCTAACTAATTACTACTCAAAATAGAACTCATCCTTATCTCTTGAACTGATGGATAAATTCCTCAATTAATGGAGAAACTATTGCATGTCCCCACATAGACTTCAAGTTTGATTTTCCTTAACATATTAAATCAAGATGAATTAATTAATTAATTTAAAAACCGCTGTTGATATCAAATTCGAATTTTAATTCCTATTATAGTTTAGGAATTGACTAAAATAGGAAGGCATCTTGAAATGCTATTTATAGAAAATCTATTTTTAGCACTTTCACTTTTCATCCATTGTAGCTAAGTTCAACACTGGATGAAACTGCTATTTATAGCAGTGCTATTTTTAGCATTTCTTGTTGCTATCTTCAACACTATTTTCTTCCTCACAAGTTCTTCTGCAACATTTATATTTGAGGGATCATATCCCATATTTAGCACCAGATCTTCCAAAGATTTGATCATGGTGTCCTTTGCTAGTGAGGAAACTTTTTCCAACTTGAGCTGTGATTGTGTATTGGCCGAGGTGACTTGTAACTTTGGAAAACTCATGGTAGTGTGAGATAAAGTGGAAGAAATCATTTGGCTAGTCTGTCTGTGCATCTCAATTTGGTCAACTGGATGTACATCTTTTACATTAAACTCTAAGGAGGTTTGCTTCTGATAATGTGCAATAGGCCTGGGCTATGGAATTTGAGCTTGTAAGAAAGCCATCTTCATCTTACCATTTTTAGAGTCAAAGACTGAAAGAAGTCTAGCTTGAGAACTGGAAGAGCGTTTCTAGAATTGAGTATAAGTGTTTAACTTCAATTCCTCATTCTTCTTCTTAATTTCAGTGAAGACATGAAAGATATCATATTCTTTGTCCTTTTGACTGCTTCCACTGGTCTGAATCACCTGCTGTTCCTAAGAAGTAATAGAATGAGTGGGGTACTGAGTAGACTGTCCACCATACTATGTAAAAAGAAAAGTCTCTCCAAGTCCATCAAACGTTGTTTTCTGTGACTCATTTGTTGCACTAACCTTCAGAGAGATCCTAGGTCTCTTCTTTCCATGTACAATTCTAAAGCACTGGCTTGATGCTTTAGTTGTAGGGGATGACTATTTTTCCCGTCCTCGTTTAGCTGTCTTTTCCTGTGCAAGTGGAGTTTGAACATTTGAAGTAGAGACTACATGTCCTTCAACTTCTTGAAGGGTGTTCTCTTTCTATTCTAGCTGATTTTTGTACTGCTCTATTTCAGGCCTAGCCATGTGGTGGTATGCAGTAAACTTATTTTCAACCCCGAGTTTTGAAATTACTCCCATTGGGTCATAAGACCAAGTGAAGCTGAGACCAAACTTCATTTCCTTTAATAACCTATCTGCTTCTTCTCCTGATGCTCTAGTGTTACAGATGAATGGACCAACCTGAGCCTTTAGCTTGAATTGTGATTTCTTCTTTGCAGCCACAAAATGTACTTCATATGCATTTAACCTTTGCCTAATATATTCCAATGCAAAAATTCTAATAGGGAGGTACTTAGGAAGTTTGTAGGGCGGAAGCTCATAACCATAGACCTCGATTTCTATATAGTTTTGGTAAAGATACCAATTTCCTGTTGTGGCTTGATTAACCAGCTGCAATACTTTCACAATTTCATCATTGATTCTTGGTACTGGAGTGCTGCTCTTAAGATTAATAGCTGGATGAACAAACAATTCTATGAACTATTTATATGTAGATTATTCCTTCTCCTTCATTCCCATAGAAGTCTAAAATATCATTGATTGCTGATTGCCTTCTTCGTCTAACTTCTGCAAGGTGAATGAAAACTTGTCTCCCTAAAAATATATAAAAATATATACAAGTACTGAAGCATACTTCTTCAGTATTAAACTAGACAAATTGTTCATGGATGGCCTCTGCTAGAAATTGGCTAAAATTATAAAGAATAATGGGTTTGGAATCAACAGAAAAGATAAACAAGAAACCTATGATGGCTTCGTTTACATATTGATCAGAACTATAACCAAGCAGATAAGAAAGGATAGTGGTAATTTGCTTGGTTTTGTCTGGGAACATGGATGAATCATAGGGAGGGTTTCTTTTAAGCAGAGGGCTACCTACATCTAGGAAAAGTTCAAGAGTTTGAGATCTTTTAGTGAAATATAGCTTTTGATATGCTTCTATCAGGCTTTCATGAGAAAAAGGATGGGTTGGTGCAATAGTTGGGGCTTGCAACATCTGTCCAATAGATTGAGCATTGATGAAATAGAGGATTTCTCTTGTTGGTGAAATGATAGCTCTTTGACTGGGATCATAGGATTCATGGCATTTCCTAACAAATTCAGGTGCTCTGCGTGTCTGAGGGAAAATATAATGAGGAAGGTGGGAGTCCCAAAGTCCTATTTCATCTGTTTGATCAACTAACTAATCCTCCATCTAGAAGTAGATTTCATATAAATCAAATTGAGATGAAGACTTAATGATTTTACAGTCTTTGTCGTCCAAGGGAGTATGATGGAAGTAAACTTGTGGATGAATGAGATCATTTGGGATTTCTGCAATTTCCTTTCCCTTAGGATGCATTTTGTTAAGTGAATTGCAAGCTGAACTTGACGAAAATGGGAAGAATTAGTCTGAAACATAGTGATAACAGGAAAATAGTATAACTGAAAATGGATTAGGTGGACTCGGATATCGGCTTGGTCCTGAACAGAATTGAAACTTGAGTTGAATGATGAATCTGTCATTTTGGTTGCAAGCTTCAAGTATCCAGCAAATTATGGGAATGCACTATGTAATGGTTTGTGTGAAAAACAAGGCTTATAATGAAAAACATGGAGCGGGTCCATTAATTAATGGTTAAATTGTCATTAATTCTCCAACGGGGCTAATAAACGGATCAATGGAATATTGATGTGTGAGCAGGAATGGGGAATTAAATGAATAATGGACAAATAGGCGGAAACTGATTGGATGGAGGAAGTGACATGGGGCATACGTGGACGATGACGTAGGAGCGGTGGTAAATGGTTGAATGAAAACCACGCTTGGGAGTAAGTTAAGGTCGTAAGTTGTTTCAGGATTTTAAGTCTTGAAAGACTAGAATGGAGGAAAAGTAGTTTCGGAGGGCGGTTTCCAAAACTGCTAACTTCAGACACACACCCCCACCCCCACCCACCCCCCCTTCTCTCGCAAATAAAGTTCGGATGGCAAAGGAGGGTTGAGGAGTGAGGTAGATCATCGGGTCTTGGGGGAGTGTGTGGGATGAAAAATATGTGAATGAGTTTTAATGTGACAGGGCAGAAAGTGATGTTGGAGTCCAAAGTTATGGCGGATGTGACATGTGAAGGGTATGGTGAATGAATGAATAAAGTTTAAATATTACAAATAACGTTGATATTTACAATTTATGGTTAATTAAAACCAATCACCATATACGCATGTATTCAATGTTCTGGCTTAGGATAAAAATCATATCATGCTCCAATTTCATTTCTCTACCTACCCTTACTTTCCTAACATTCTTTCAATATCAATCACCCGAGTGCATTTAGACTAGCAACTCAAAATTTTCCTTTTAATGTTTAATCTACTTCTATCCCTTATTGCTTCCATTGGCTCACATTAAACTGTTGAGTCAATTTTATTTGCTACCTATTGTCAAACAATTTAAATCAAATCCAATCATGATTAAACTGTACAATTGGATTGTAAGAACTAGTGTGGCATTTAAACAATCTACACACAACTTTTATTTGCAAAAATAAACTTTGACTAAGAGTAGTGGCATTTGGATTTGCAACACTTTCAGAATTTATTATTTTTTCTTTTCTCTCTAATCTAACACTTTTTATTTTTGCTTTCCTTTTTAGGGCATTTATTCTAACTTTTTATTTGATATGGACCTATTCATCAAAATATTCCTAACATTCTTTTGATTCAATATTCTTTTTGTCCATATCCTAACTTAACATTTTTTGGAATGGTTTTCATTTTTTACTAATTGATGCTAACTTAACAAAACCAAAAATTGCTACAACACCCACCATGTTAGCACTTATTGAACAACATGGCTTCACTTCTCAGACTTCCAGCACCAAGGCTTCCAACATCAAGGTCTCAGGCAAGAGAAAGAGGAGGTGATCGGGGAGGTCATCAACCCTCATTTCATGGTTCCAAGTTTTATGTTTAATTTATGATGTTTTAATATTATGAATTTCATGTTTAGAGCAGCATATAGTATCATGATGACAACTTAGGAGGACTGGAAGGAACTGAGTGAACAATTGAAAAAAATTCGCAGTGCAACTGCTACGCAAGTTGTGCCCAGACCATCACACGCACGCTAAAGGCGAGCTACAGGTCAAGTTTTGAAGAGGTTGACATGGGGTACGTGTGGTGTCCATCTTATCTCCTTAGCAGCTCGCCACATACCATTTCTAGAAGGATGAATTTTTGGGTGCTACGCAGGCTTTTTGAACAGTCAGAAAGGTAGTTTTTGTGTTTTTGCTATTTTCAGTCATGATGATTAGTTCGAGGACATGTTGATTTACTTTGTATATATATATATAATTTTTTTTTTGAGGACAAAAGATACTTTATGTTTTATGTCTTCAAGAAAGGCATTTGGAAAAACAACAGTTTTCTGTTTTAGTTTTAGTTTTTGGATCGAGCCTTTGCTGGATGGAAGATGCAGGGAACTTAGACATAATTGCATCATATGTATTGATTATATATTTGATGAATGAATACAGAACAAGTTGTTGTTGGCGGAACATTGTATGCTGTAGTTTTCAGAGTTTTTGCTTGTGATCAATTCATGATAGAGTACTTGTGACTTGAGGGTTACCGATACACTTTATAAGGATTCTCATGGTATGATGTTTGTATTTTTTGTGTTTATTTCTTAGATATTCTGATATCTCTCTGTGTTTATGAGTATTATGAATCAGTTGATTTGTAATTCAGTAAAGATGCTCTATTTCAACTGTCTTCATGTTTTCAGGTTCAAATGAAATACCATATACTTATGGATATTATCTGTTCTGACTGGCTTTCTTTCTTATGAATGAACGATATTGTTTATTGCTGAGAAAGGAATCTGTTTCTTTTTATTTTTTCTCCTCTATGCTACAATATGTCATTTTGTCCAAAGTCATGCCTAAAGCTCTTGTATTAGATGCCGGTTTACTTGCATAAGTAAATAAACTAAAAGATAGTTGATCACATTTTATTACCTTTTGAACCAGTGGCACTTCAACCAAACATATTCAATTTCCCTTTTCCATAACTGGTATCTGTATAGATTGTGCTTTAAGTTCTTACAATATCAAGTGAGGGAGTCCGCTCTAGCTAGAAAAGACCAGTTTCTAGCCAAAAGCAGTTTATGGTTACCTCTGGGTTCCTCTCCTCAACTTGGAGGAATTACAGAGTGCTAACATATTGGTGCCGTTTCCGAGGAGCAAACAATCACATTTTCCTCGGGTGTGAATGACAAGGATCACATCTATTTGTTGATTGTGAGCAAAAATTAGATATGAGAAGGTTGAACCTTTCACTTGGTGACTCCAATCAAGCATAACCCATATTTTCAAGTTTTAATGGTGTCTCCACATTTTCAAGATGATTTCAAGAATGGAACACATGTATGCTCCTATGGTTAGATCTAGTATTCTAGGATTTGCAAATCGCATGCCATGTATAGATTGTGTTAGGGTCTTATAATAATAGGATTCATAATTTTGAATTGACTAGGTTAAAGTATTGTAATATTGTACATACCTTTGCTTTTTTGCAAATATTTTCCATATTAAAAAATTAAAAAATGTAAAGAGGGTATGTCCTAAAAGAAATATCAAAGGAAAAAAAGAATAAGAAAAGATAAAAAAAGTGAAAAAATATGAACCCCAAACAAAAAATAGATCATGAAAGTGTGCAAGTCCAAGTGCCACTACTTTTTACTTTTATGTACAAAATAATGGTTGTGTGCAGCTTGTCATAAATGCCACAACCCATGATAGCCAAATTGTTTAATCTTGACTACTTCATGACGACTTCATGCTTCAAATTTCATGTTTATAGTTAGAGAATAAAGATCTAGCCAAACTGTTTAATCTTGGCAAATCAATAGTTAGGTAGAGAAATAAAATGTGCTCATAAGCTTAATCTGAGCCATTGGAAGATATAAGGTTAGAATCAGATAGTTTGTTTTTCAAAAAGAAAAAAACGAAAGAAAGGGTCTGCTAGCTTAAGTGCACCCAATAAAGTGAAGAAAAAAGTTAGGGTAAGAAAAGCGTAAGTAGAAGAAAGGTTGCAGAAATACAAAGCTAGTTGAAGCATAGGCACATTTATCATTCTTGATTCAATGTTTCAGTGTGCAGGAGCAGTTATGGAAGTGAAAAGATGTTCACAATCTGATTTACTTAACTTCCCCTCATTTCATTTCATTCCCCATTACATATTTACTAATTTCCCCATTATCCCATCATTTCTTAAGAAAATACCCTTTTTCCCTTCATTTTCACCCTTGCCCCTTGGTTTCACATATCTCCCTAGCAATTTGCCCTCTAAAAGTCATTTCCCAACCCAAAACCCCTTTTCCCTAGTGTGAAACCCATTCCCCTTTGAAAAAATCATTTTCCCCTTATTAATTTCCCTAAAAGCCCATAAAAACCCACAAAACCCCCCTTGTCCTAAGTTTAAATTCCCCCCTTCGCATTATTTAAGCTAAATGTGCATATTCACTTTTTACCCGATATAAACCCATTACCCTTGGTGCAGTTAACAAACTCCGCCAAACTTAAACCCTGGTCCCACTCCTTAAACCCGTTCATATACTTTTAACCCGCACCATTTATTCATTAAATAATTACACGTTAAGTGTAATTATCCCCCGGGCCCCGCTAATCTCCACCAATCGCCCTCTGTGCAACTCTGCCATGCGATAGCCATTGGATCTTGCACCCCAGATCCTACGTCCCATAGCTATATCGCGCATTCCCGATCTCCGACCTTTACCGGCCCGAGAGCACGTAAGATTCGTGGTTTTGCTGGGGCCCCTTCTGGTTACGTGGCGATTCCACGTTAAATCGCGTGCTCTCTAAAAAATATCACCCATCACTCAAAAGCGGTGCGATGGCCCCCTAAACTGACTTCTCACCAAAGCCGAAACCATCACTATTCATAATACAAATTTCCACGCCAAATTCAAAAAGTTACCCATTAAAAAGCCAAGACCCTCGTTTTCACTCCTTTTGCCTATTTACATAGTGAAACCCCCCTAACCCTTCCTACGCCACCCTGAACCTTTGCAACCCAATTCGATCTCCAATTACCTTCAAAATTACTGCCACGACTCCTTCCACAGACATCCTTATTCAATAAAGCCATCAATTTCCTTCCCTACCAACCTGTTTTTTTATTTTGTAGGTAATTAGAAGACCAGAAATCTTGGATAAACAGTTTTGGTACTAGTCACAAAACTTGTTTACTCCATGATTTGAAAGGAAATCTATTCAAAATCCTATATTCAGAAGAAAAAGACAATTAACACAGTAATGGTTAAAAACAAAGAAGAAATCATTTACATAAGAAATACAGTTAAAACACTGAACAAAGGATGCAGACAGAGCATACAATTGAAAGACAAACAGATCAAACATACAGAAAGATGATCAATATCCCACTACCAGATGCTGATACATGTAAAAAAACTAAATGATTTACTATTGAAATACACTGTAAAAAGTTGAAATGTACAGTAAAAGTAAAAAAGATAGTAAAGGATATTGACAGGTCAGCAAGGTCAAAGTGTATCAAGTGAAAGGTCATAAGTAAATATGACATCCAGCATGAAGACCAAACAGCCAGGAAACTTAAAGGGAAAAAGATCAAACAACAAATACAACAAAACCTAAATAACAGGGACAACAAGCAGCATTTCAAAAGTTGTCTCTATCTTCTTGCATGAAGATATTTCCTTTTCCTAGATTAGTTCTCAATACAGTTTGAGATATTTTGTAAATTCCTTTTGTATAAATACTTCACAATTCGAAGTATTTAGGGTGGATTATTATACATTTGTAGAGTTATTTTGATCTTGAACCTAAGGGTGATTGTACCAATTTCAAGTCAACAGACTGGAGCAAGTAATAAAAACATTGGATTACAAGATTCATGAGATGAGCTATTTGCAGTGAAGTATCTTCTTTATGTGATTTTGTTACCTTCTTATGTTTTCACAAACTTAAATGTTTTTCCAAATTTGAATGTATTAACTGGAAATATCACCCAAAATTTGTTTAAGTACACTCTGTTTTGCACAGTTAGTCATTTATATGTTTTCCTCTGATACCCAGATTTGAGAAACCTTAATTGCTCTCCCATCCCAGTTGACCTCTTTCATTCCTTCCATAATCCGGCCTAGGGAACCCTTAATTGCTCCCTAGATCCTATTAGAAGCCACTTCACCATCCAACCTTTGAGATCTGCAAAAACTCACCTATCTTGCCCTGTAGACACTGTCTTTTAAAGCTTGAACCAATCCAGTTTGTCTGATATTGACTCCATAGCCCAATGGTAAAAGAAAACCTCTATTCATCTAAGTAAGTGATCCCACCACCCAAATTCAAATCAAACCTAAGTGCAACCACAACTAGCCTAAAATTAATTAACTAAAACAAAGCTAAAACATAAAGAGAGAGCCCTTTTTGGATTAGGAAGGCTAGGTCCTGATCTCCAAAAGTGGTTTGTGGTTACCTATATTATTTCTTTCTTCAATAACTTTCAAAGGAAATTTTGGAGTGATAACAAATTGGCAATTATATTTGCTAAATTTCAGAGATGAGAATAGTGATGATGTTGCTTTACATATTATCAAATTTCACATGCATGTATGTAGAATTGGTGTTGATTTTCGTGAGGATTTCCTAATGAAAATATTCATGGCTACTTTGGAGAACAAGGCAAGATCATGGTATGAAGGATTGCCTGCTGCTTGTTTATGTTCGCTTAAGGATTTTTATGCAGAATTTTGTAAAAATTATAAGAAAAATTACCCTTCTATAGTGATTATAAAAAGCTTCTATGGAAAGTTTGATGATCTTATTGAGCGTATGGGAGTTGACATTTATGATCAGGATTTAATGTATAGTGAAATTGAAGAAGCATTATTTGAGTTATCTTTTCATCATGACGGAATAATAGAAACTAGTTTCCATCACATTCAAGAAAATTTACAACAAACAATAGTTTCTCTTTTAGTTGAAGATGAAATCAATTAAGAACTTGATGTAGATGTTCATGTCCTTTCTCCTCAGATAGGTGAAGACTTGCATCGAGTTTGTCAGTTGTTGTGTGATAAAGAGGCAAGTAGTGAACTACTTCATGGTGGTAGCATCCCACATTTACAAGAGGATAATGAAGACCATATTGTTTTAGATTCCTTGGATAGTGCAAAATCTATTCATGATTATACATCCTTGGAATTGACATTTTCAAAATTAAAAAAAATCCAAGATGACACTCGGTGATATACATGAAATATTAACTCTTGACACGACCATTATACATGATGCAGCTGTTCTATTTGCACTACCTCAAGAAAATTCAAAGTTTTTTCTTATAGATGAGAAGAGTGGAAACATAGGGAAAGTCACTCAAGGTAAAGAAAATGAGGAGTCTAATGAACAAGAAAAATTAGCCATTATTTTTGAAGACAACTCCTTTATTTTTGTTGATCATCAAGAACACACAATATTTCATGATTTTAAACTCCCTCTTGCCAATTTGTCACAGACATCAATGAAGTTAGTTTTTGCAGTATTCCTACACCAAAAATATTAGTTTTAGTGGCAGTTTGGGTTGCTAGTCTTACCTTATTTTTTATGCATGTTCAAGGCAACAATGAGCGGTACTCAGTCAAGTAGGATTCTGCTTGACTGACTACATTTGAAGGAGGTGATTACCTAGTGTACATACTTTCAATATATTCAAGATTCCATTGTACATACTACTTTAATTTTGAAAAATGCAAGTGTGGGTAGTTGGAGTTGGGATTTAAAGATCGAGGTGAAGGCCATGAGGTCCTAGTTTTCTGCTGCAATAAATAAGTTAGTTTGTGAGATATGAGTCTCCCAATCATGCAATATTTTTTAGTTAGTAAGGTCATTAAAGTTTTCCAAAATTGTCAGTCATTTTCTCAATTTTGCACATTATTTACGTTGCCCATTAGATAGGCTTCTGGTATGCGGTGTCATTCTTGGCACCTCATAGGGAGGCTGCCATCCCCAATGGAGACAATGTTAGAGTAGGTTAGTTTATCAGTCAAAGGTCTTCAAAAATTCATGAATTTTTGTTGTCATACAAAGGAGGTCAAATCCATAAACGTGTTCACTGTCATAATTTGACCTACCACTGCCTAAAGAGCCATCATGAGTTGGGTCATCACTCTGGTCCTCGAAGTCAGTCATTAGGAAGGGGTGTCTATGTATGGAAAGCTATTGTAATAAATCATCGAGTCTGGGTATTAGGTATTGATAGGCTGGATATATGGTCAAGGTTTCTGCAGTTGAAGGAAATATCTCAAAAGAGTTGTAATCATAAAGGTTTCAATCTATTCCCTTGTTAGACATTGTTAGCTCTGCTATATAACATTGATTTTCTAAAGTTGGAGGCACACTTGGTCCATGGTCATGCTCAAAGAAGGCCTATAATGGTTACCCTCACAATCTCCTTTACCTCTTTCACTCTCCCTTCATTTTCATTTCCTATGCTTTTGTTAAAAATCACATAAAATCTATTGTCCTTAAGCCTTGAGTGCTTAAACCCATACCCCCCATAAACCCGTGCCCACATGACCGCGTGCCTTCACAAACCCTTCCACCGCAACCTTAACCGTTGATCTCTGTTGCCCTAATCCAATGGTCCTCGATCACTCCGCTCTCATCTCTCCCGATACCCTCCGATAAGCAATCCCCATCATCTATCCTCTTGATCAAACGACTGATCTTCCTCCTCCATCTGACTCGTCTATCCGCCATAAAGTACATGTCCCTGAACTGTCCCATGCACCCGAAGGACGAAGGTGATCAGTTACCAACACTAGTAGCAATTGCTCCACAACAACTACATTCAACAGGCAGTATGGCCAAGAAGAAAAAGGATTGAGTATGAGTATGTAGCTGCATTTAGCAGTTATGGAACTTAATGGATAAGGACACTCCAGCCGCCTGAGAGGACAACAGAGCACCTGAGGAGATCAAATTCACTCACAGAGATAAGTAAACGTACTCAGAGACTCCATCAAGAAGTTAAAGCGGTTGGTGGTCAATTATGACCCCTCCATACTTAGAATGGCCAAGTGCCTTTGTAATGAAACTCTATATATACCCAGAAATAAGATGTAATCAGGGTTGAGGGTTGTTGTTTTGATGTAAGGTTCAACTTCTGGATACTATAACTACTTTGACACTTGCAGCGTCTCGTCTTCATTTTCAGCTAATACAAGCTTCTTTTGCTGTTAATTGCCAACTTTTCATTCTCCTTCTATTCTAAGCTGTGCTTGATATGCTGCATTTCTAAACTCTTGATGTTTAACATTAGAGTAGCTGTCATCCTACCTCTATGTTAAAGTCTTATATGTATCAGTGAATGAGTTATTCAGGTTTCTCTTCCACTAGTGCCAGAGAGCTGTCGTCCTATCTGTGCATTAGGGAATTAGATTTGCAGATTTCTTTACTGGTTGCAGGTGGCCATCACAGGGTCCCGTGCATCTACTGGTGTGGTCAGTATTCTCCATATTCACCTAATCCTTAAACTGTGAGTAATTGGTGGTCTAAAGCCTTGTAGTCTAGGGGTGTTCACGCATGTCTGGAGTCAAGCAAAGTAGAAGTGGTTATCTGTCTTGAACAAGCATAATTCTTTCCATTCATCCATTTACAACAATAACTTGAATTTGTAATGTTCCCGAGCATCTTTGAGCTACAACCTTGGAGAGTTTCTTGGGGTGATAACATTAATTGGCACTATTGTTGGGGAGAGGAGATTGAAGCTCAGCTTCCTTGGGAAAACGACACAGTTTCAGCTTTGATGATAGACAAATCCTGGACACATTTCTAGTTGTAATCATCTATCTAGTGACTCTACTGGAGGATCAACCTAGTGGCAACTCCACATTACAGTTCTGGCTCAGTTTGTGAGGCATACTCAGAGAAATCCTCAGAAATCACTAGTTGACCCAGTGCCTGACCTTGAGAAGATTGTTAAGTAGAAGAAAACATCACTAAAAGGAGAATCAGGATCAGGCAAGCCTAAAAAACCTTATGTATCTCTGCAAGAAGGGCCTATAGCTGAGAATATATAGTTTGAAGATATAGAGCCCAACATTGTTAGTGAAGAAATACCCTCAAAGATTCACAAAGCTCCTTGTTCTTTTAGTTCCCCTTTGGATCTCAGTCCAAAGAAAGCCTCCCATACAGTCCATCATATTCCCTTGTCTCTGCCATCTATTTCATTTCTTTCTGCTATCCAATCTACCAGTATCCTTCCACCTACCTCATTCATGGCAGGCTAGCAAGCACCCACAAAGATGGAAAGAATCATAGCTGCTAGGTATGGACCCCTGGTCTTGCCTGTCCCTTTGAATGCCATGCCTGCTAGAGAGTATCAGAAATATATGCCCAAGTTCACTGGTACAGAGGGAGTAACAGCTGAAGAACACCTTGAATCTTTCTATAGTTATGCTGATAACCTAGATATCAGTGAGGATGATGTGTGGATGAGAATGTTTGTCCATAGCCTTGATGAAGAGGCTAGAAAGCGGTTCAGAGAATTGACTCCTAGGTCTATAGTAGACATTGATGCATTAGATGATGTATTTCTGAAGCATTGGGGAGATAAAAAAGACTTGCTATATTACCACATAGAGTTTAGAAACCTCAAGAGGGAAAATGGGGAATTATTGCCTGATTTTAATAAAAGATTCAATCATATGTATAGTAAGATACTAGCTGAAGTAAAGCCTACCCCCACCTCTACTAAACTCACTTATGCCAATTCTTTTGACTTTGATTTCTACTTGCTATTGAGAGAAAGAAGATGTGCCACTCTAGCTGAAATGCAAGATGTAGCCCTTGAGGTGGAATCCAATATCATGGCTGCAAAAAAGCTCAAGAGTCATGCCGATTGAAGGAGGCAGAGAGGTGAGGCTTCTTCTTCCTCTGCTTCATCTTCAGAACCTAAATTAGACAAGATGACTAAGATGATAGAGTCACTGGCCGCTGAGATATCTAAGCTGAAGGTTGAGCAAGGCTTTGGAAAGGGAAGGCTTCCAAACACATTTTCTCCAAGAAACCCAAATCCATTCAGAAGAGCAAATGAACAATTGCAAATCATTTAGAGGGGTAAAGAAGAAAATGAAGAACAAAAGGTTAAAGCTCCTTTACAAAACGTAGTCATGGAGGAGGAGCAGTTTGAAGAAGAGGATGAAATTCATTGCATGGAAGATAAAGGCAGTGCTGCTTTTTTGACATTGGCTGCCTACGAAGAATCATTGCTGCAGGACCAAACTAGTCAAAGGTGGGACAGAGAGGCTATTCTGCAGACTGATGAGCAACAAAGATACAATCTGAGGTCAAAGGCAAACAATGTCAAAGAGAATCCTGCCCAAAAAGATGCTATCCCAACAGAGCCATAGAACATCAGACATAAAAGACCAGCAACTGACCTAGTCAGCCTCAAAGCTCTAGCTCAAGAGGTAAGAGGTCTTGACAAGTCCCCCACCCCTTTTAGCTTTGAATCAGAGGTCCAGAAATTAAAAATATCTGTGCCTCTGATAGAACTTGCAAAGAGTGAAGTTTTTAGAAAGCCTATTCTTGATGCTCTTGAGTTAAAAGCCATACAATCCCCCACCGACTATGTCAATTTGCAAGATGATAAGCTTGATGTTGTGCTTAGCCCCATGACTGAACCTGCTGATAATAGTTCCCCATCCTTCTATGTCTCCTTGACCATTCATGACAAAATCCTCCACAATTGCCTACTAGACACGGGGGCCAGCCACAATTTGATGCCCAAAGTGGTCATGGAAGAGTTAGGCCTTGATATCACCAGACCATATCATGATCTATTCTCCTTTGATTCAAAAAAGGTGAAATTCCTAGGATTAATCAAAGATTTGGCTATTACCCGAACTCAGCTGCCCACAGACCTTGTCTGTCCTGAGATCAAAGAAGGATATCCAGTCCTTTCTGGGAAAAATAAATTTTGTGAGGAGGTTTATCCCAAAATTTGCAGAATTTGTAAAGCATATTACCTCCATGTTGAAAAAGGGGTCAGAGATTAAATGGTATGATGCAGCAAGAAGATCCTTTGAGTCCATTAAGAAAGCTATTATGGAAGCTCCTACTTTAAGCAGTCTAGATTACAGCAAGGACTTCCATATATTTTCATTTGCCTCTGATGACACCCTTGCAACAGTTTTATTACAAGCATGTGAAGAGGGTTCAGAGCATCCAGTGGCATTTTTCAGCAAAACCTTAAGGGATGCTGAGCTGAGGTATGATATCATTGAGAAACAGGCATATGCTCTCATCAAGTCTTTGAAAGCATTCAGAATTTATATTCTGCATTGCAAGATAATTGCCTATGTGCCCTCTGCCTCAATAAGAGATGTCCTAACGTAGCCTGATGTTGATGGAAGAAGGGCTAAATGGATTGCAAAGTTGATTGAATTCAATATAGAGCTGAAGCCCATCAAGCTGGTCAGAGGCCAGGGCCTTGCTAGACTAATGGCTGAAGAAAATTGCAGAATGCTGGACATAAATCTCATAAGCACAATTTCAAAAGATGGTCAGACAGAAGAGAAACAGTTGAACCAGGGAAAAATCAATCATTGACAAAAAATCTAGCTTCTTGTGGATGGTATACTACAATAGCTCAATTTTTGCTAAAGCTAGAAATTCCTCCAGGCCTTAGTCCAAGCCAAGCCAGAACTATTAAACTCAAGGCAGCTAGATACTATGCTCTACTGGAGGGACCCCTCTGGAATTCTCCTGAGGTGTCTGGACAAAGAACAATCTATGGAAGTGATGCAACAGTTTCATTCCAACATATGTGGAGGACATAACTATTAGAAAACTATAGCCCACAAAATCCTCAGAGTCGGGTACTATTGGCCCACCTTATTTTCTGATGTCTTTTCATTTGTTAAATCATGTGACAGGTGCCAAAGATTTGAAGGGAAAAAACAATTGAAGTCCTTGCCTTTAAAACCCATACATGCTACTGGCCCTTTTCAACAGTGGGGCCTGGATTTCATTGGAGAGATTAATCCACATTCCAGTGGCCAACACAGATGGATCTTAGTAGCTACTGATTACTTCACTAAGTGGATTGAAGCAATCCCTTCCAGAAAGGCTGATCATCATGTGGTCATGAGGTTCTTGACATAGAATATCTTCACTAGATTTGGTTGTCCACATAAGCCAGTCACAGATAATGCAACAACCTTCAGGGCAACAAAATTGGTGGACATGTGTAACTTAATAGGCATTAAACTGGTTCATTCCACCTCATACTACCCTCAGGGCAATGGTTTAGCAGAATCTTCCAACAAAATCCTGATAAGGATAATTAAAAAGCTGTTGGAAGACAACAAGAAGAATTGGGATTCTAAGCTCAAGTATGCACCGTGGGCTGATAGAGTAACCACCAAGAAATCCACAGGGAATTCCCCTTTCAAGCTGGTATATGTCACTAAAGATGTATTCCCAATTTAGTTAATCCTCCCTGTCGCAAGGTTCTTGAAAGAAGAGCAGAATGAGGAAGAAGACATGGCAAAAAGGATCATTGATTTAGCAGAGGTACATCAGATCAAAGAACAACTAGTTGAAAGGTTTGTGGTACATCAAAAGAAGATCAAGGAAACTTTTGACAGGGGGACAAAAACAGATAATTTTTAGGTTGGAGACCTAGTTCTTAAGTGGGATGCACTGAAAGAGAAGAAAGGTAACCATGGGAAGTTTGATGCTTTATGGACAGGGCCTTTTATCATTTCTCAGATCCAAGGGAACAATACTTTCATACTGCAGAGTATGGAAGGGGAGACAGTTTTTGATGGCCTAGTTAATGGGCGTTTTCTAAAAATTTATGTTCTTTAAGGTTTTTGGGCCTTAAGATTGTGAATATGTTATTTTAATCAGTTTTAGTGTAGACTTGGTTAGACTCCATGCCCAATGGAACTCTAGGAAATTTTGCTAATTTGGTTTTCACAGGTAAGGCATTGGTTTGCAGTTCTTGAGACCTCACAGGGAGGATCTCATCCCCAGAAGGAGCCAGTGTTAGCTTTGCTATATAACATTGATTTTCTAAAGTTGGAGGCACACTTGGTCCATGGTCGTGCTCAAAGAAGGCCTATAATGGTTACCCTCACCGTCTCCTTTACCTCTTTCACTCTCCCTTCATTTACATTTCCTACGCTTTTGTTAAAAATAACATAAAATCTATTGTCCTTAAGCCCTGAGCGCTTAAACCCATACCCCCCATAAACCCTCGCCCACATGACCACGTTCCTTCACAAACCCTTCCGCCGCAACCTTAACCGTTGATCTTCGTCGCCCTGATGCAACGGTCCTCGATCACTCCACTCTCATCTGTCCCTATACCCTCTGATAAGCAATCCCTGCCATCTATCCTGTTGATCCAATGGTTGATCTTCCTCCTCTATCCGACCCATCTATCCGCCATACAGTACACGTCCCTAAACTGTCCCATGCACTCGAAGGATGAAGGTGATCAGTTACCAGCACCAGTAGCAATTGCCCCACAACAACTGCATTCAACAGGCAGTATGGCCAAGAAGAAAAAGGACCGAGTATGAGTATGTAGCTTCATTTAGCAGCATGGAACTTAATGGATAAGGACACTCCAGCTGCCTGAGAGGACAACAGAGCATTCGAGGAGATCAAATTCACCCACAGAGACAAGTAAATGTACTCATAGACTCCATCAAGCAATTAAAGCGGTTGGTGGTCAATTATGACCCCTCCATACTTAGAATGGCCGAGTGCCTTTGTAATGAAACTCTATATATACCTAGAAATAAGATGTAATCAGGGTTGAGGGTTATTGTTTTGATGTAAGGTTCAACTTTTGGAAACTGTAACTACTTTGACACTTGCAGCGTCTCGTCTTCATTTTCAGCTAATACAAGCTTCTTTTGCTGTTAATTGCTCACTTTTCATTCTCCTTCTGTTCCAATCTGTGCTTGATATGCTACATTTATGAACTCTTGATGTTTAACATTAGAGTAGCTGTCATCCTACCTCTGTGTTAAAGTCTTTCATGTATCAGTGAATGAGTTATTCAGGTTTCTCTTCCACTAGTGCCGGAGAGCTGTCATCCTATCTGTGCATTAGGGAATTAGATTTGCATATTTCTTTACTAGTTGCAGGCGGCCATCACAGGGTCCTGTGCATCTACTGGTGTGGTCAGTATTCTCCATATTCACCCAATCCTTAAACTATGAGTAATTGGTGGTCTAAAGCTTTGTAGTCTGGGGGTGTTCACACATGTCTAGAGTCAAGCAAAGTAGAAGTGGTTATCTATCTTGAACAAGCATCATTCCTTCCATTCATCCATTTACAACAATAAGTTGAATTTGAAATGTTCCCGAGCATCTCCGAGCTACAACCTAGGAGAGTTTCTTGGGGTGATAATAGACATCATATTTTCCCCTTTTCCTATCCCCTTATTTCCCACATTACATTAATTTTCCCCTATTCCCAAATATTTTCATTATCCCTATTCCATACTTTAGGCCTAGACCCTCACCCCCATTTTATCCTAACTACAAATCCCCTGGCCTAAATACCCCTTGCCTAAGCACTATGGCACACCATGATTGACTTATGTCCTTTTCCACTTCCAACGAACTTTGATTATAATCCCATCATTCATAAACTTTTCACCATCATACAATACTCAAATTAGTGATCACATTACATGTGATTTTCAAGTGCAACGTGGGTTAACTACCAAACTCAATTACATCAACAAATTATTTGAAATCATTGCAAATCACTGATAGTTTTCTTCATGAGTGATCGTAGAATATGGGCTCATTCTTCGTGCAGGGAATGGGTAAATTGGTCATATTCTGAAGCAGAGGTCATAGAGAAATTCAAAGGTCGCAAAGAAATCTAGAGGTTGTAGAGAAATTCGTGCATTGTGCTGAATTTTTCTACACAGAAAGGGTAAAGGCATTGAATTGTTTCACAGGTCAGCTACCAACGCCTAGTTTCACCTTCAAGGATTGAAGAGGTAGGAAGTCCATTGGCCTGTCCTAAATTTCTCTTAGTTACATATCCTTGCTATCGAACCTTGTCTTTTTCTTGCTTAAAATTTATGCTACGCATACTTTGTTTTGCTTGGAAAATACACATTCAATTCTAGATTTTTTGTTGCACACCATGGATATGAAATTATGCCAATAAATGTTTCTTGAAGGGTCCGTGTTAGTTGTTTTACAATCCTCAATTTTTATTGCTTGCATTCGACCCCATAAAAATTTTTGGTCATCATCTCATTGTCACAACTGTTGAAGAAAAATTATGCTATCACCCTTGATCAAACTTATTTCTTTGGGTCTGTACACAGCCCTATCTTAAAGTCAAATTTAGTTTGCCAAGTATTGAGATAGGATGGTCCTTGCTACCAATAAAAATGATGGATACCTTATGCGTACTGAACCTAGTACCTTGAGCCTTCTGAACTCGTCGTCCCCTGCCATTAGAGTGGCCTTTGAAAATTTAGGTTGCATTTCTTTTTGTCAAAAGGTCCAGAAAATAGGTCACAACACAAGACTTTCTAGTTTGTTTTCTCTTAATTTCCTTGATGGTAGAGTAAAACTAGGGGATCTGGAGATTGTATTGACTGAGAAATTTATTGCTGATGAAACCAACCTCCCTACAAGAAGGGAGAAGTGGTTTAAGGGGGATGACTTAGACATTTTAGCCTACAAACAATTTGTGAAGTCAAAGTTTCTCGACAAGTTTGCCCCCACTTTCCCTAGTATTTATCTTCAAGAACAACATACCGACCTTTTGAAAGTTATTCAAAGATACTTCAATTGTGACAGAAGGTTCAATAGAATATATCAATACCATATGAGATTATTATGGCATTTCACAAAGAACAAGCCAATGAATCTCCCTTAATTTTTTCTCAAGAGTTTAGAGAGAATGATTATCAAGGTACAAATTCAAAAGGAAAACCATGCTTCAAGTCTTTTTCATTTTTCGTTAATCAAAATTTTAGTTAAGCATGCAGTTGAGAGGAAGAAAATGTTTTGGTTTGGTTTCCTTGCTAGTGTTGATTTGTTTCCATAAACTGGGTCACCATCAGTGAAGACAGATAAGGAAGAGACTAAGCAGGAAAACCCAAAAAAGGAAAACATACATTCAGCCATGGAGATCAAACCAATAAAGAAGGAAGGTGAGAAGCTAAGAAAGGGACTTGTAGGTAGACTGAGTAAGAAAGCTAAAGTGCAAAGCATGAAGGATGATGAGGAAGTCAAAGAAACAAAAGAGTAGGTGATATCAACTCAATATGCAAAACTTAAAATCAAAATTGAAGACACAGTGTAGGATGAATTTGTGATGAGACCCAGGACAAGGTCTAGAGTCAAAAAGACCTAGGAAGAGGCATCCCCTCAATCAGTAGTGGAGATTTTTGAAGACAGGAAAGTAGATGTTGAATATCATGACAAAGTGGATAAAGTAAAGGGACCTGAAACAATACAACCAAACCGGGAAGAGGACATAGCACAACCTGAAACATATGCTATGCATTATGAAGAAGAGGACCATAAAATGATCAAGATTAAAGAATAGTCTCTAAATATCAAATGAGAATAACGTTCTTGAAGACAAAGAATAGAGATCTCAAGGGAGAAGTAAAACCAACAGAGGAAAAGTGAAAGTCACCTATAGCATCAGTTGTTAAGGGAAAGGGGAAGCATGTTGCTTTTGCAGAGCAAGCCAAGAATGTTGTAATAGAGGTTAGAGGGTCATCAGTCAGGGTTTCCAAGTCCAAATTTGGATATGTGTAGTAGATGAAGCAGATAGATCAGGCTCCTGGAAAACCCCACTTCAGTCAGTGGAAAGAATATCAAAGGTGGTTGGAGGAGCTGGAGGAAAGCAAGGACCAGGTGAACCAATTTAGACAACATAATCAATATTATAAAAATTCAATACAACACATTCTTGCGAACTATGATCATGAAGTTAGGGAAGCATCTAAAGCCCTCGAGAGGAGAAAACACTTTGTAAAATGGTCCCAGTTGGTTAGGAGGCAATGCAAAAGTTTATATGTTAGAAACTTGGTATTGAATGCCCAGTTGAGAAGTATGAAGCAAAGCTTGGATGAGGCATGAAGATTAATAAAGAGATATGAAGAAGTAGTTGTGATACCTCCTCTTGAAAGGTTTCCTAAAGTGGATTCCAAACTAATGACTAAAGTCAATCCCACCATGTTAGCACTTGTTGAACAACATGGCTTCACTTCTCAGAGTTCCAGCACCAAGGCTTCGAGCAGCAAGGTCTCAGGCAAGAGCAAGAGGAGGTGATCGAGGAGGTCATCAAGCCTCATTTCATGGTTCCAAGTTTTATGTTTAATTTCTGACATTTTAATATTATGAATTTCATTTTTTGAGCGGCATATAGTACCATGATGGAAATTTAGGAGGACTAGAAGTCACTTAGTGAATAATTGAAGAAAATTCGATGTGAAACCACTATGCAAGCTGTGCCCAAACCATCACACGCATGCTGAAGGCAAGCCACATGTCAGGTTTTCAACTAGTTGATGTGGTGTACATGTGGTGTTCAACTTGTCTCCTTAGCAGCTTGCCATGTGCCATTTCTAGAAGGATTAAGTTTCGGGTGTTGCGCAGCTACTACGTAGGGTTTTTGAATAGTCAGAAAAGCATTTTTTGTGTTTTTGCTATTTTTAGTCATGATGATTAGTTCGAGGACATGTTGATTTACTTTGTATAAAAAGTTTGTTTTTTGAGGACAAAAGATACTTTATGTTTTATGTCTTGAGGAAAGGCATTTAGAAAAACAACAATTTTCTATTTTTGTTTCAGTTTTTGGACCGATCCTCTGTTGGATTGAAGATGCAGGGAACTTAGACATAATTGCATCCTATGTATTGATTATATATTTGATGAATGAATACAAAAGATGTTGTTTTTGGTGGAACATTGTATGTTGCAGTTTTCAGAATTTTTCTTGTGATCAATTCATAATAGAGTACTTGTGACTTGAGGGTTACCGATACACTTTATAAGGATTCTCATGGTATGATGTTTGTATTTTTTTTGTGTTTATTTCTTAGATATTCTAATATCTCTCTGTGTTTATGAGTATTATGAATCAGTTGATTTGTAATTCAGTAAAGATGCTCTATTCGACTGTCTTCATGTTTTCAGTTGCAAATTAAATACCATATACTCATGGATATTATCTGTTCTGACTGGCTTTCTTTCTTATGAATGAACGCTATTGTTTATTGGTGAGAAAGGAATCTGTTTCTTAATTTTTCTCCTCTATGCTACAATATATCATTGTGTCCAAAGTCATGCCTAAAGCCCTTGTATTAGATGCCGGTTTACTTGCATAATTAAATGAACTAAAAGATAGTTGATCACATTTTATTACCTTATGAACTAGTGGCACTTCAACCAAACATATTCAATTTCCCTTTTCCAGAACTGGTATCTATATAGATTGTGCCTTAAGTTTCAAATCTTATAATCTCAAGTGAGGGAGCCCCCTCTGGCTAAAAAAGACTAGTTTCTAGCTAAAAGTGGTTTGTGGTTACCTCTAGGTTCCATCCTCAGCCTGAAGGAATTACGAAGTGCTAACACCTGGTACTTCCGTAGAAGAGGAACGTCTCTTACATCTCACACGCTTAGATGAGACTCGAAGATACATCGCTATGGCTAATAAAGCTTATAAGAAACATGTCAATGCGTAATATGACAAAAATGTCAAGCCTCATGTCTTCTTAGAAGGAGATATTGTCCTTCTATATGACCAAGAATTTGATGAATTAGGATCAGGAAAGTTCCAACCCATGTGGCTAGGTCCATATATTTTCAAGCATGTTCTTGCTAAAGGGGCCTATGATCTAGTCGATTTTGATGGAGTTCCACTGCCGCAACATAGAAATGGGATGTACCTTAAAATATAATATGCTTGATTCTTTGCGTAGTGCACTATGTACATACTATATATAGGTGTGTTGAGTGTGTTTGTAATGTGTCTCTTCAGAGTTTCCTACAATTTCTATTGATCCCACTTACATTTGATTTGTAGATGTCAGCATCCTCTGAACCATATGTTGGTTATGTTGATGGCACTAGTCGTAGTACTCAGAACTTTTCTTCCACAACATGGGATATCTTTTCTCCAAATAGTGAGTTAGTGAGTTCACGAGGGATATGTACCAGTCAATCCACCAACAACATCGCTGAGTATAACACAGTTGTCAAGCTTCTGTCTAATGCTATTTCACATGGTATCTGTCGTTTAGTCATCAAGCTTGAATCACAGATTATAGTACTACAATTGACTAATGTCTATTTAGGTAGAAGTCCAACTATTATTTGCATGTTCTTGAGGGTTTACCTCCTAGAAACACTTTGATTTTATCTTATATCAACATATTTCTAGAAATCTAAACACATGGACATATACACTAGCTAATCATGTGTTGGATAGACATTTGCGACATATGTAAATAAATTTCAATACATATCATATCCATTGAAAGTAATAATAGGAACATAGGAAATAATGAACATAGTTTTATATATAAAGGTTTGGTTTACAAAATTTGTGGCTGAGACACATATGGCCACATGACCTATCATATCAAAAATTACATGCAAATATGGCTATCAACATCCTAGTAGACTAATTATAGCGCCATGATAACATGCCACTGGATGAGCTATCTTGCGTAGTAGCTGGCCAATATGGCGTGGCACTCCGATAGTGTGCTACTAAAGTCTCATAGGAAGTTGGTTGATCGTGGTTTCATATATCCCATGTGTCAACCCCTCCATGTGGTGCTCTACCTTTGCTAAGGTCTCGACTACATTGAGATCTTGTAGTACATCTCATCCTACTGCAACAACATGTACTGGTGCTACTGCCTACTATCGGTCTCCTGCGCAATGGAGATATGACGCACCTATAGGTCAAATGGGCCCAATATATGCATGAACAAATCAATAACTTAGTTTTAGATACATTCAAAAACATAATTTTTTTTTGTAAAACTTAAAATAAAAAATGGTTGAAATGTCGTACCTATAGCACTCCATTGCTCACCCTCAAGAAACATGAGCTCAGGGTCTCCACGAAAATCCATCCTTGCCTATGGATAATCATCTATCATAATGAATTGCCTGCGTAGCCATCTGAAGAAGACCGGTGAGAAACTAATCACCGATGGACCTGTATATGGGGACATAATATCTATCCACCTCATCCATGGAACTCTTGGATCAATGGGCTCGAGTGTGATATGATGAGGTTGTAGCAATGGAATCCATTCTAAAGCAAAGGAGATCAAGATCGAACCATAGCCAAAAAATCTCAATCGTACACTTGTTGCTTTAGTCAGTTGTTATTTCATGCTGACCAACACTCCCTCGCTTCAGTTGAAAACTGTTGGCTCGATACATTCTAAGGCATACTACATGTATGCATTGTTGGCTACATGAAGTGTAGAGCTACCAACCAATCTGGAAATGATGAATAAGAACGTTCTTAAAGGCAATCAGGTCACATATTTTATGTTGATTTTCCCATACCTTGTTGGCTGGGCTCGAGGTCTATAATGAGTGGCAATGTAATACTTGATTGTCTCTCCACCCCTTCTCCCGCCTACAAAAGAGATGAGGGAACCTCTTATAGATAAACCAGTAAAAAAATATATGTCCTCTACCTCAGATGTGCTCCTAGTATGAATGAATGAGCTTTAACATCCCACGAATGAATAAGATATTCTAGCAGTTCCATCTATCACCTCATGCCAAGAATATAGAAGAATTTTAGTAACCCACAATTTTTTAGCGCCTGGATGGTAGCAGGGTCATTTGCTGCATTCATATCCTGTCCTTCATGTTCTCTTTCCCTCCATATTAAGTCCATTTTATCTAATGAAGTACTAAAAAATCATAAGGAGACTCATTATGGTTCATTCCTTACAAAAAACTTAACAAATTTTGAAGGGGACTAGCATAAGACATTAGAGAACTATGCCCAATGCACCCCCAGTGTGTTGTTGCACTGCCTCCAGTGCATTTTGAGTAGAATCAACGCTCCTTTCAACTTTGGGAGGGTGTGTTGATCCAGGTGCCAAATATTTGAGCCCTAGGACCCTAAGAAACCCAAGAAATATGCATGAAATTACAAAATTCCACCATGAAATGAAAGATAAAGGTTTTTCTCTTACCTGGAAGTGACAGCACTTGAAATGGTCCACCGGATTGATCACAATCAGTTGCAGAAAATCGAGGACACAAAGTACTCAGAACTCTAACATCAGAAGGTGAATGTGAAATGGTACAAATGAACTGTCATTTTGAATATTTATGGTCATTTCTCTCATTATTTTATTTATATTTAATGATTTGACCTAGTCGTAATTTAGTTTTATCACGAAACAAGTATTTTTAATACTTTGCTAGTATTCTTAGTAGGTCAACAATTGTTTGACGGATTTTGTCGTGTTTGAAAAAATCATTTTGACCGAGGAGCATACTTTTATCACTTTTTCTATCTTTGTAAACTCACGAAAAAGGAACCCCTTGGATTCCTCTTTCAACTCTTTTCAGACTCCCAAAATATAAAAATATTGCTGAGCACTTGTCTTTTCGAACTTGTTAAAGTAAATGAAAATAAATTTAGTCAGTCTAAGTTTAACCCTTTTCTGGACTGAGATAGACTACTTATGAAAAAGGAATACCTTAGTCGACCATGGCTAAGAGGTTCTCTTGGGTATTGTTTTCTACTTTTTTGGACTCAAGGGACTATTTACGAAGAGGAACCTTTGGAGTTTTTTTTTTTTTGCCTCTTTTTCAAACTCTCTAAACATGAAAAATGTGTGGAGTTATACCTTCGTTGAACTTGTTAAAACATCAAACAATGATGGAATCGTCAATCATGATGGGAACAAACCACTCCTTCTCAGGGTTCTTTAAAATACTCGGAGGGATTCATCAGAAGGATTAAGTTACAGATCAAGCATATGTTATCCTCCTCAAGCTTGTTAAAAAATAAAGAGGTACTGACTAGCAATGGTTGGGGAAATTGGGAAAATAGGGTACCCCACTTGTTAATGGCAGTGCGTTTCTCTTGAACACAACACTCTTCCACTTCTTATTTGTGGGTTTTGGGTTGGGAACTATGATTTCCTTTTTTGCATTATACCTTTTCAAAGCCTAACTCCATAAAGTTTAACATGGAGCAAGAAATTAATGGTTTCCTACCTTTCTTTGATGTCCTAATTTTGAGGAAGGATGATGGCTCTTTCTCCCACCAGGTGTTTCGAAAGAAAAATCATACTGAGCAGTATCTTCATGCCAAGTCCCATCATTTCCCTGATCAAAATCTAGGTGTTCTCAACACATTATCTACTCATGCACTGAGAATTTTTGACGAAGACCACCTTTTCAAAGAGAAAACCCATCTCCTTAATGTTTTTGTTAATAATGGATATAATAGGAAACATGGTCTTAAAGATTTACTCAAAGCTAGCAAAGGTCCTAAGGTTAAGAAATACCTTAGTGATCATAATTCAGGGGTTCATATCCCTTTCATCGAAGGGACCACAAACAAGATTTCGAGAATCCTGAGGAAGCATAATGTTCCCTCAACCTTTAGACCCCTAAACACCTTAGAAGTTCCTTAAAATTTGTTAAAGGCCCAACAAACACAATGGATATGAAAGATGTTTTTGTTATCCCATGTTCTTGTGGAACCTAATACATTGGAGAAACTAACCATTATATAAATCTGAGGATTAAGGAACATGAAACCCACATCAAGCAGGGGAGAACCCACTCTTCAGTTATGGACGAACATGCTGAGAAGACAAAGCATCATATATGCATTGAGGAGGCCAAGGTTATTATGAATATTTATCATTTTCATCACCATAAATTTAGGGAAGCCATTGAAATTGAGAGGAGATCGAGTAATCTAAACATGGATGACGGATGGAAAATTAGTAGCTATTGGATCCCTGCCCTTTCCTCTTAGTTTTTCTCCTTTTTAATCTAGTAGTTTTATCGATTCCCTTGTTTTCCTTTGTTTCTCCTTGATTTTGATTTATTTTGTTTTCTCTCCCTTGGGTTTACTCATTCCTCTTTGTTTCCCCTTTCCCTTTTTTTTGTGGATCTTAATTTATTTTATATTCTTCCTTTGTCTTAAGAATTTATATTTGAGTTGATTTTCTTATTTATTAAGGTTTTTAATAAGAATAAGTTTCCCTTTATTTTAAATAATAATCCCTAGCCTCAATTTATGGAATATGTTAAATATTTATTCCCCCCACCCCACCCACACATACACACACACAAATATATATGTGATGTGTGTGGTGTGTGTGTGTATGTATTACTTATTTAAATTACAATGAAATTAATTCTCTCCTAATTCTCAATCAAGTCATAAGTTAGTTTGGAATTCTAGAATTTAATTTATATATTTATATATTAAATTATAATTAAAAGATTAAATTCTTAGTTTTAGTAAAAAATAAATAATATTAATAATTTATTATACATTTGACTTTATTATTTAAATTATGATTAGATTATTTTCTCACCTATTTTTTGACTCAGTCAATAGTAGCCATTTCTTTATAGCTGTTGGGAGGATCTGTCTATCTATTTAACCCACTGCCATGATCTGATTCTTCATCTTTTCCTGACGATGAACCACACTGGTTGGTTCGAAACATGTCAAAAAAAATTCCTTGATGTGATTATTACCAATATTTTTTTCTTATAATGAAAAATCCTCTCGCCCCAAGATTGCTTTCCCTCAAGCAATCCATATCTATCCACTATAGAGGCATCTATTTACGAATACTAGGATCCCAAATGAACCACTGTACCACACAATGCTTCCAAACTAACCAAACATGAATGGGCCCCTCAATACCTGGATCCTAAATAAACCGCTAACTCAATCCACCATCCATGGCTCCACCAGGATCCCAAAACCACCATAACCAATCATCCTCTTCAATACCCCATGGACCGAGATGTGCTCTATTTTTGACTATAAATGTTGCTCCACTAGTAGAATACCAACTCATTACCTCTCTCCAACCCAACCTCTAGCACAGGCTGAGATCAACCCCACTCTACTGATGCTGGTATGGTTCTACTATAATACTGATGAATTATCGATCCACATCCCACTTCCCAATGAAACATGCAACAAATCTCCCATCTAAGGGCTCCTATCGTACCCTAACTAAGAATGATACTCCATTATTAGGATACCAACTCATGATCTCCCACTAATCTATGGCATGGACACAGATTTAACAAACAAGTCTGCTATGCTGATGCTGGCCCATGCTTAACTCATGCTGCTTTGTCTGGTTAATCAAAAATATCCAATGAGAGAACCCTGCCTCTCTCCCTACAGTGGGTACAAGTGGCCAAACAGTGTCGAACACCTTATCTATGTACTCCAGGAGAAGACTGCTACCTAGAAACACTTTAGCGTTTTTGGCTGTCACTACACCTCATCAGTGGGTAGGCCCAAAAATGGATGCACCACCATATCTAAAAGATACTCCCTCATCTGTCTAGAAACTCCACGCCAAGTCTTGTCTACCATCCTCCTACAAAACTATCATGTCAGGCTCCAACACCTCCTGATGACAAGTTTCTACACATACATCTGTCTGTTCCATGCCAATGACTAGCCAAAAGGATCACTGCTCATCCTCCTCCAACATGGGCTCAATATGAGCCACTAACTAACTCTCCACAAACGAATCATCATGCACATTGTGCTTATCATCATCCTCAACTGACTTGTGCTCCTTTATGTGCTCTCCACGCTGAATCACCAATCCCTAATCTCACCAGTCTTCTCCTTGATCGTCTTCCCCCATGGGAACAATCTATTTATCATCATACTCCTCCATCTCACATAGATGCATATCAAGACTACTACCAATAAATCCAAATGATTTCTCATGCTCCTTATAGGTATCCTTGTAAAAACCCATGGACTCACCTATAGAAGAAGAATCATCATCCTGAATGTTAAAAGGATTCTCCTCTTGATCCACCCCTATCATCTCCTCTGTGTCACTCAAAAAAGAGTGGTTAGGCCCCCAATGTCACTTATAGATGAAGTAAAGACCCTTCCTCCTCAACAAATTCTTGTTGCATGGTCGGTCACCACTAATCCTCCACAACTCCTCTTGGGTTAATCGTCTCTAGAATAATTTTAATTTTTTCTTAACTAACCTTTCAGCTAGTTCATAAGCAACTAGTGACACAAACTGTTCCTTCCTCCAAATGGCCAACAAGTTGGACTGCAACATCCTGCAAATGTCATTATAGATACCCATGAATCGAACCATATTTCTAAGATCTCGAGCCTCTTCTCAATGACAAGACCCAATATGCTACGTAGATCCTAAAGATAATCTTCTATTAGTTGGAACTTTTTTCTCATAATGTCATCATTATAGGGAAGCATAGGTGAAGTTATTCTAATAATCTCACTGAGACAGGAGGCTAGTATAAGTATGATCTCTTCACAAGGGTGCTCCAATAATCTTGACTGAATCAAAGAAAGCATTGTTGGTTTGAGTGCCCAATTTAGGACCCTTAAATCTGATTCGATTACTATAGAAAGGTGTGAATCTAGCTTTTCCAGATTAAGAAAAGTTTTTACTATCATCATTTGGTTCTTAAAATTAGATCCAAGTGCAAAGAGATAATTCCCTAACTCCTGCTCCTTCTGAAAATCCCTTATTTACTCCAGCTGTATGATAGAATGCACCTCCTTTGAAAATAGCCTATTGTTTTCTCCTTGATCTAGGGAATAACTATATCCCCATACACCACTTGTAAGTGATTTCTCGAATTGTTGCTAGTACCAGCTTCTTTCAAAGTCATTAAAGGCTTTTATGATATTTTCATAAGTCTCCTCAAATCACATTATTTTGTAGCAAGGGTGACAATGTTGTACAAAAACAGACTCAATCTCTTCTCAACTTTACATGGCATCAATAATCAACATACCTAGACTATGACTATACAACGCACATACTAGTGCATGACTGCTACAACATACCAATATAATAATTCAACCAACACATGCAAGCTCACACTTCTCACAACAATACTTTGCCCCAGTAGATAAATTAGGCTCTGACAAATAAATTGTGCCCCAATAATAAACTAGGCTCCAAAAAATAAATTGGGCTCCAATTTTTTTTTTAGTACAACAAGATGAATTCAATCGGTAAAATAATTTTTGCCTTGCAAGAGAAATTTGACACAAGATAAATTTGCCCCAACAAAATATCCCAAATAATTAATTCACATTGCCCATAAATTATGTTGTTGTTGTTGAAGATGAATTTGTGTTTTTTCCCTCAATTTGAGAAATTAATCTGAAGCTTTTCACACCAAACCCATAAAAACCCATAAATGGTTTGGCTTAAATATAATCCAAGGTCAAGACCACCAAGTGGTGTGAATTATCTAGTTTACCAATAAAAACATTGCTAAAGGAATGTTAATTTACAACCCGAATACTACCCAGTGCTTTTTGAAATTTTAACCACTAGCTCCTTTCACAAAAACCAGAAAAATCCATAATTTTTTTGGGTAGATTCTAGCAGACACAAAAAACCTCAATGTAGTTTGAGTTTCCTACTTTGCCTAACTCTGCACACTACTCCAAATAAGATAAATTTATACCACAATGCTCCTACAGTTCAATCCTGCAAATTCACTGCAAAATCACCAGTTCAAATGAGAGAAATCCCTTGCAAAACCTTCAAAAATTAAATTGGGATACGACAGATAAACTAGGCTTAACAAATAAACTCATCCCCAATAGATAAATTTGGCTGTGGAAAATAAACTAGGCATGAACAAATAAATTGGTCTCCAGCTAATAAATTCAAGCCAACAAATAATTTTGGCCTGTCAAGAGAAATTTAGCACAATAGAATAAATTTGACCCCACAAGATAAATTTGGCCCAACAAAATAATCTTTGTCCAGAAAGATTCAACCCAGCAAAATAATTTTGGCCCAATAAAATAATCTTGGTCTAGAAAGATAAATTCGTTCCAGCAAAACAATTTGGGCCTAGCAGAATACTTTCACACCTGCAATAATTTGCTCCAACATTTTGTTTTTGACACACCTACAACAATTATTCTCCAACAAATAGATTAAAAGTGTTAATCCACATTGCTATTCTTCGAGAACAATATGACAGTATGAGAACTTTGATTTTAATCCATAGCTGGCCAAAATCATGCTCTGGTATCACTGTAACGTCCCAAATATAAATTTATCTGAAAATTACTTCTGAAAACTATGCTGTCAATTTAAATAACAATTTGCACATATTCAACCATCAAATTAACGAAAAATTTGGAAAATACAATCTGCAACTCAACTTTGATAGCACTGTAATGTCTCAAATATATATTTTTCTAAAAATTGCTTCTGAAAATTATTCCTCTAATTTAAATAACAATTTTGCACAAATTCAACCATCAATTTAACAACAGAGCTGGAAAATACAATCTGAAACTCAACTCTGATACCACTATAATGTCCTGCTTAGATTTTGTTGTTAAAATTATGAAAATTTTCTTCAGGAAATATGCTATGAATTCTTTTCAACAATACCATGAAAATGCACCAATAAATTGCCGACAAATAATATATAAACCTATAAATAAAAAATGTTGCTATTACGACAAATTAATAAATATTGCTAATACACAGAACACGAAATATCTGTAACAAACTCAAATTTATTTATAATGATATAAAATATGATAATACAATAGCTGGAAGTAGCTGAGACAATGATGGCCAACAGATAATTTGTGGCAACACTGAACCTGACCTCCAAAATAATAACTAGAAACTAACACCCAAATTTAGACTCTGAATGATCCTCACTCCAATATTCATATCTACTATATATGATCTCCAATAACACTATTGAAGCACTATGAGATTTTTGGGTGAAATATCCTCAATGATGGGTCAGGTCTTCATCCTCGGGCTACTGTTGAAGCTGGGAACTCCCGGTTCTCCAGACTTCTCCACAAGAAAATATCACAACTTAAGGATGTCCCAAATGATCTCCTCCTCATCTTTTTAGAGGCTCCATAAATAGATCTCCAAGTCTCTAGAAGCATCTTATTTTGATATTTTAATATTATTCTAAAAACTCCTTTTTGACTCCATCCAAGTGACTTTTAATTTTATTTTATTTCACTAAGTCACTTTTGGCTATTTTTCCTTCAATTAATTATTTTCCACTCTTTTAATTTAATTAAGTGATTAATTAAAGTCACTTTTAATCTGGGAAAATGGTCAACCACCCACCATACTCTCTCCGGCCACTGGAAGTCACTTCTAAGCATCCCATCATGTAGACCTTCCTGTTCCAATTCCAACAAGCTATTACATTGAGGTATTCCATTAAATATCCCCCCCAGAATGATACCTCAAGTGTAATTAATTAAGGCCCATTAATAACTCCATTTATTGAAATTTGTCAGAATGTAATGGAACCAAAGAAAAACTATGTGGATGATGGTATATGCCAAGCAATTGTCATCAAATCCCATAAAAATCCCTCAAATCTCCTTTGAGACCCCTAATGACATAATCCTACTCCTACGGCTTGGCCATCACATACCTTGGAAACCCATCCTGGATGTACTATAGAAGAGAAGAAAAATGGGGATAAGACAAGAGGGGGCCCTCCCTAGTCCTGATTGCCTGTCGCAACTTAACCACCTCCCATGGATGAAATATCCTTTTCTGTATCTACCACTTTCGGCTTTTCTGATACAATATCTTCTTCCATAACCATGTAACCTTACCATGGCCACTCCATGAGGCCCCTACTCTCACCTCATACTCCTTCGGTTTGGAGCCATTCTTGCACTCCTCCTGGTTCAACTTAAACTACGCTCATCTCTTCTAATCATCTATTAGTTAAAGACTTCCTTTCACCAATTATTTCATTCCTCAATCATCCCTTGGGTGATATTTTATAATGTTTCGCACTTCCTGCTCCATCATGGCTGCTTATGACCTTGAATTTGGCATTATGGTTTTCTGATCTGAATCACTCTGAGTCTACACAAACCTAGTTGATAATATTCCTTCGGATTAACCCAATACAATGGTTCACATGTGGTACCTGTCTCGCCTAGCTAGTATTATATTATTTTATAATTTTACCTCGGTATTAGCCTTATTAGTATTCAATGCCTCAAAATTCCATGGTTTAATTTGAAAACTCGCATACTCTCTTCTGCAACAAAAAAGATGATTCAACAATCTACGCAGCCGCTTTCTTTGACTTCAACAAAGATGACAATAAAGAGAATGAATACTTTGATGCAATTCCCATCACATGGCTCTGACCTTCATGTGAGTTTCTAAGCCTTCAAATGTTAAAGTACATCATCGCTGGTGCACCTAGTCCAAAAGATTGACTCCTGCCCTTAATTCTGTTGAATATTTTTCATTCAAATACTTAATTATCTTCTTAGCCTTAAGTGCTTATTTTTTGTACTTCTTTCTTTCATAGATCAATACTCATTTCTAATCCTCTTATCATAATATTCCAATGTGAAATTATATGAATATATTCCCATATAGAATGAACTTCTTGAATAATGTCATCCCGAAAAATTTGTCTAACTTCAATTAAAGAAATTTTACCTTTAAACTTGGTTTTAAACTCTTTGATTTCATCTTGAGCTGCCTTATACTTGTTGGCAAGATGATTGTTATTTTCATTTTCTATGTTTTTTTGCCTCTCCTTTACATTCAACTACTCCCTTACCATAACGAAATCTTCTTGGGGTTTTTTGTTGTTCAACTTATGAAATTATGAGCTCTGCTATGACCTTTGCCAATTTCTCTATGGGCTTATTTAATTTAGCTAGAACCACAATGGTGCAAACATGATTTTTAATTGACTGTTGTAGGCTCCACACTTGTTCTTGAAAAATAACAATCTATTTATTTCTATCAACTAATTCTCCTATTAATAGCTCTTTTCCTTTTTCAACTTGAGCCAACTCTGCTGTTTGAGCATGCTCAGTCCCAGACATTTTTAACTTCTTCCTTAATGATTGCACCTCAGATTCTATGTTTTGCAACAAGGAACTGATGCTGTGTTTCCACACTAATTCTCATTTTATAGCTCCTTTATTTAATTTGTTGATATTTTTTTGCAAAGTTTCAAATGAAGGAGGAGTCTCTTCTATTGTGAATGATGCCAAATTAGTGGAGATAAAAGAGGAAGTAGTGTGACCTAGATTTCCCAACTGCATTTGAAAACCAAGCTCATTTGAAGGTCCTTTTGTTAATTTTATTTGTATGTCTTCTTCATCCTTTGTTTGAATTTTATTCCTCTTCTGTGATTGGGAATCCTCCATCTCAACATCTATTTGTTCAAGAGAAATCCTCTTCAAACTCTTCTCTTTTACCATAGGGGTTTCAACATCCATTCTTTGCTGCTCCTTGTCACATGGTCAAGTTTCTTGATTTTCCATTTTCTCAATTTATGGTATGCTTTCACAAATATAAAGTGCAAAACTAATTTCCACCCTTTTATTAGAAATTATATGCTGAGGGTCATATTTCCACTTTTCTCCTTTCTCAAAATCAAACTACTTCATCATCACTTCCACCTATGTACGGGATTGTCTGTAGTTTATAATAAATGGCCTTATAGTCCTCTCTAGCTTGAAAATATACCCTTTCATGTAGGAACAAAATGTACTAGGTCAATGCTGAAAGTCTACCATATAAATTCAAGAGAAAATATCTTCATTGGCAAAATGACTGGCCTTGAAATGAAGGTTAGACGTGCATTTTTGTGAAGTAGGCCAAAATTGTCTGCTTCACTAAAATGCATGCCCAAGCTTCATTTATTGGCCAATATGATTGATTAAAATTGTAGATTTTTATTTAATGATTTTACAGAATTTTATATTGTTATATATTTACTTTGAACTTAAATATTTATACTTCATATTTCATACAACATTCTAAGTTTTGCTTTAACTTGCCTTATGTGAAAGTTGTGTATAAGTGGGAAACATTGTTGTGTAGGATATTTGTTAGACATGATGCAAGGTTATATCCTAAGGCTAGGAATGATCCAATCATGTCCCATGTCAAATTTCCTTACCAAGAGTGTAATTGGTTTGGTCTGGGAGTGTATATTTGTTCTGACTGTGATAATTGCTGGATATGATTAATTGCTATTTCGACAGAGTTGGATTTCAGTGTATAACATTTTATTTATGAAAACGAATATAGTATGTTGCATAAAATGGTTTTATATTTATGTTGGAATGATAATTATCGTACAATAAATTAAGTACAGGTCCTCATGTGCATTTATTTGAGGCACACAAACCTTGACTTTAACCCTACAAAATTGATCTAATTTAGCATATTCTTGCACAACAAAAATTTTTGTGTGCAAAATTAATGTTAATTATGAGTAAACAATTACTCTTCAGGTTGAATCATTCAATTTGGCCTTGAAATGAAGTTTGGGCGTGCATTTTTGTGAAGCAGGCCAAAATTTTGTCACTTCACTGAAATGCACGCCCATACTTCATTTATTGGCCAACCTAATTGATTCAAATTGTAGTGTGTTTATTTAATTATTTTACACACTTTTGAATTATTATATGCTTACTTTGACCCTTAAATAATTTTGCTTCATATTTCATACAACATTCCAAGGTTTGCTTCAACTTGCATTATGTGAAAGTTGTGTATAGGCTTTTCTTCAACTTGCTCTGGGGCAGGACAATTGTGTTTTTAATTGAAAGAAATAGTTCCAACTCTTTACATTAATTGTCAATCTGGGTAGGTTTTTTTATTACAAGGCTATTGCGAAAAATATATGCAAGGGAAAATGATGACTAGTGCTAATGAATATCAAACTCAATTGTTGTAACCACACTTTTAGCGATTCAACACTCTAGTTGTTACACTCTCAAACCTTGTTCACGCTTTCAAGAAATAAACCCATAATGTAGAGCAAAAATACTCTGTCACTCTATCTCTCTTATTCGGAAAAGACCAACACTCCTAGAAACCATTCTCTCAACAAATGTTGAAGCACACATTCAAATGAAATGAACTGTTAAAGTCACATGGAATGTAAACAACAAAGGTGGATGATAAACATTGAATTGCATTATTATTGACATGATATGCATTTATAGTACATTTGTGTGACCGTTAAGTTCCACATCCCAAGGTCTCTTGGACTCTCATGGATATTCACATTCTACAGCAACCCATAGAGGATTAGGTGTCCAACATTCCCCCCCTTAATATGAAGGGGTATGTATGAGTCCAAGAAGAGAGATGTAATACAAAATGTGCAAAAAACATGCATGGAAGCAGTAGGCTGAATGTGCTCTATGAAATGTTGGTACAAGAGGGATAGTTTAAGGATGACCACCAACACTGGAACACTTAGTGAAATTCCCAAAACTCTTCCAAGTTTGGCATGAAGCTCAGGTCTTCTATTAGAGGAAGTGCTCCTGATGTTTTGTAGAGGGAAACTTTCAACCATGAAAGGGAGGTCTCACTCTGCATAAAAGGGAGAAATTCAACCTGAAAAGGGAGGTCTCAACCTGTGATGGTTTAAGGATGACCAATAACTATGGAATGCTTAATGCAATTCCTCGAACTCTTCCAAAACTGGAAAGAAGTTGAAGTCTTCTGCTAGAGGAAGTGTCCCAATTCTTTGAAGAGGCATCACCAATTGAAGGCATGATCAAGGGCATTTTTGTCTCTGGCTACAACTCTGAATTTCGTATGGCAGGTTGTGGCTCAAGCTCTCTTAATGTGGCTTTGAAGCTTGTAGACCATCATCCCCCCCCCCGTCAGATACAAGGTGAGATGATGGAGAAAACTCAACTGCAAAATTGTTCAATACTCTAGAACAAATTTAGACATATGACTGAAATATCTTCTTGGTTATTGATGCCCATTGCTAAGAAGCGATCCATCCAAGATGAATCTTTGCTCTTACAGGAGGCTTGTTTTTGAAGCATCTATTTGAAGAATGAATGGTTTTATGACAATGCTTACATGAATGAAGATCAAGACAATGATATTTCATATGGCCAACTCGATCACAATGTTGGAATTTAACAACGTTTGACGGTGAATGTGAAGGAGTAGAATCTGGAACAGGTGAAGGTGAAGTCTCATCAAGAAATCCTGTACTTTGAAATCTGATGGGCTTGGAAAAGTCTGGAACATGAAATGACACATCCTTGTCATATCCAAGACCAATTTTGTGCTTGTTAAGGACAAGTTCTTCCCAGGGTCTGATGATGGGCTTGGAAAGAGTATGCTGAATTTCTACATCTTCATTCAACTCTACTCTTGAGATGGGTATTACATCTGAATCAATCTTAATCTCACTGATATGATTACTTTCTAGCAGCTGATGGGAGTGTGTATCAATTTTCTGAATAGAAACAAATTTAGAATGACAAACATTTTGTTTAATTCTTCTTCCTTAAGCTGAGATTCTAATTGCAAAAAATCAATCTTTTGATGTGCATCTTGTAGACATATTTGAATATGAGAAAGATTGGCTTTGCTGATTTTTACTGTGTCTTCAATAGTACATTATATCAGTGCTTTGAGAAACTCTAATACTTTACAAATTAAATCCAATTTTCAACAAATCAACCTCAAAAAAGAGTAAATCAATGAGGAACTCAACGCTAAACTTCAAACTCCAATATAACAAAATCAACAACAGAGAGGATATAATGCATATGCCGTACATACCAACTTGCATGTAGTCCCCTATTGCATCATGTTTGGGCAGTCCTCTGCATTAATTGGCAATGCCAACGCTCCCTTAATATAATCAACTGTACTCTGCAATGGGGGACTTACATCACCAAAATTCCACAATAAATACTGACAAGATGCAAACCTTGAAGCTCTACTCATAAATGGCACTTCTTGTGCATATCCAAATTCATTCACTGCAAACTCCGTGTTCATACATATTACTCAACATATATGTTATACGAACAAAATCATAAGTATATGAGCCAACATGAAGTCACATGAAAACTGGTATTTATAAATTATGCATTTTATATATATCCATTCTAATCGGCACACAAACTTCAATTAATCACCTCTCACAATTCACCCTTGAATGGAACCAAATATATGAACCTAATAATACATGAACATTAATGTTCGATACCATCTCGATGAAGATCCCAAGTGTTTGAAGGTGTTTCCAATATCGTTGCAAAATGAAAAGGGTTTAGTGCTGCATTATGACCGAATGGCCCTCTCACTAGATGATAAGGTCATTGCCGTGACACATGGTTCTATGTTACAATGGTTAAGTTTTGAGACTTGAGAAATTCTTGATACAACAGATAAAGTTCATGACGGGGATATAATATGTGTGGCTTGGGAACCTTAGCCTCTTGCAACAAAAAATGATCTTGCAACAATTTTAGCAACAACCAGCAATGATAAAAAAGTGAAGTTTTGTACTGCCCCTAAATTTCCTTCACATTGAAATTGGTTGGAGTTTTACTAACAACCATTACTCAGGTCCTTGTATATTCGTCACTCATAACCAATTTGTATTATGTGAATGATATGAGAGATGTTCATTAACGAGTTTCACTGAGAAGAATATGCATTTACAACATGAAAGATATGGTTATCAAATGAATTTTAGGAAATTGTTGGAAGAGAATGAGCATACAACTTTTAAGTGGGAGTCACAACCTTCACAAAAATTAGTCTCATGAACCTATCTTGACCATAGGAATAATTGTAGGTTCAACACACTGTACATTATTGCAATGTTCACCACATTGTATGCATAGGTCTCAATGAAGAGGAATGACCAACATATAAAACGACTATCGTAGATTATTGTTTCAAGCTTCTAGCTTCATAACCAACGACAACACAAGCATCAATAAAAATTGAATTCACAATGAATTAATTTAGACAACAATCAAGTTGCTAGGTGCATTAGGTAGCCAAGGGAAGAGGAAACACCCAAGTCAGAATAGGAAAACTAAACGGAAGAATTGATGGGAAAAATACTGGGGTCGTTTTTTTATCATTCAAGAGATGAGTTTCACTCAAGCATATAAATTTAGCCAGATTTGGAACGGTGAGAAGAGACGTTATTGAGAGGCTTGACAAATACGTAGAAAATTGGATCCAAATAGAAAATTGAAAAACTGACAAGCAACAAATAGCACTGAAAAGGACAGTTTGGTAATAGGTTGGAGGCTTTAGATACAAAAATTGATGTGTTCAACTGTGTTATGGCACATAGCATTCAACTAAACCCCATCTGAATTAATGGACATCGTGGAGGTGAGGGGAATTATTATGTCATCTTGGTGTTATTTATGACAACAGTGGTATGCAGAGTTAACCATAAACTGATATGCATCTTTTAAAATACTAATACAATGCATGGATATGACTGCATCGTTGCATATACATTCAAAATATGAACCAATAAACATAACAGAAGGAGAGACTCACTGCTTCATTCTCGTTGTGGAATTCTATACAACGCCAAGTTGTTTTGTATTCCATTTGAACTTCAAATCTAGGATATGCTAGTATGGCTAGAGCTTAATGGAAAGATCATTGGCGAGAAGTAGGAATAGAGACGTTATGGAAAGGATTGTCAGACACATCTAAGAAATACAGAGCATAAGAAACTCAGACTTGTAGCCCTGATGCTCTGATACCATGTTAAAGTCACATGGAATGTAAACAACAAAGGTGGATGATAAACATTGAATTGCATTATTATTGACATGATATGCATTTATAGTAAATTTGTGTGACCGTTGGGTTCCACATCCTATGGTCTCTTGGACACTCATGGTTTTTCACATTCTACACCAACCCATAGAGGATTAGGTGTCCAACAAAACCATCAAACTGTAACGAGAATTAAGTAACCGTCACACTAACAAAGGGGCCAATTCAGGACCTATGTTATTACACAATATAGAGGTGATGATTCTACAATCATTAAATCATCAATAAGACTAATAATAACATTAAAAACAATTACACATGAATTATAACTGAGAGGAAATAAATCAAACAACTACAATACCTTCCTAACCAGTGACCCCTGCTAAAAAGGAGGACCCTTCCTTCCTAGCAAGGGTTGACCTACACTGCACAACACACAAGATAGTCAACATAAATATATGGCACCATTCCACGATTTACTAATGTTTATTAGATTTTTTTTCATGTTTTACATCATTGGAATGACATCTTAGCTATAACTTAATTGAAATTGTATTATGGTATTGTTTGGTCAATTCAATGTCCTTGAATTGGCAATCATAAATTGTCAACCAGGGTGCGTAGATTGATGAAGTACAGGTGCACAATAAGTGCTTAGAAGTTATTCATTAGGTCGTTATGCATTTTTTAAGATCTAAACGTAATATGGGGGTGGTGTTTGTCAATTGTATTATTGTTGTAATTCTTAGGGATGTTGATTAAGTTTCCTAGGAATTAATCTCTATCCAATCAGTTTGTAAATGATGTGAGAGTGATTTTACTTATGTTAGATTGTTTGGGATTTTTGATCTTAAATCTCTGTGCTGCAGCTCCTAATTCTCTAAGTGCAAAAAGAAACCTATTCTATCAGCTATGAAGAAATACTGTTGAACTCAATTGTTTTACGATAGGTCTTCTCACTTGTTCAATTTTTGCTCAAACAAAGTATCCCATACAACATCTATATTGTGAATTGAACACACTTCAATTATGTTGGATAATAAGCAAAGGAAAAAATTGTGCATTACCAGGTATAGAGAAAATTAGATAACAGTCTAAGCTAGGTATAAGGCAAATTAAAGTTCTTATGCAGATAACAATTCGTTGGTGAGATCATTATGCAACATTGTCACACAAAACAAAGCAATTGAAGAATTAAAGGAAATCAGATTGTATTTGATTAAAACCTACCACTGTTTGTAGGGGCCCTCCACATAGCAGTTCAGAGCTTCAAATCAACAAAATTATTGCACACAAAAACCAATTCTATTCACATGAAATTCACAAAATGTTCATAAACATATCATTCGGCCCGCACCCAAATAACAGTGTGGCCATTAGATTTATAGCAGTTCTCTTGGCATAAATGTATGAATATTTTAAGCCTAATATCTCTAACCTATCTAAACTTATATCATTGAACCGTCTTTTTTCTATTCCGAAAGCAAATTAACAATAAGGTTTCAATTGATCTCAGGTTCTATTCTGTGTTAATACAATGGTTGACTTGGAGTTTGATCGCGATCTCCTGTGCTTCTTTTAGCAAACAGTTTCAAGTGGATAGGAAGGTATCCATGAGGGAGCCATCCCCTATCCATTTGCACCTTTTGCTACTAACCTGGAACTTTGGAAGCTTGCGAACAATGAAGACAACTACAGAAACCTGGATTAGCTGCAGAAACAAGCTGATTCTGTAGCCAATTGCAACTTTAATAAAACAATAGGGTATACAATTAAATATGAACAAGAAAACATACTATTGCATACCTTCATCAAAACCTGGTAGATATGGCTTTATTTAAGTGATAAATATATATGAAAAAGGGAGGATCATTAGGAAAAAAGGATGTCATGGTAGGACAATCTTTAGACTCTAAATTCCCTTGGATTGGAGATGTTGTATGTCCTCATACACTTCGTCCTTGTATTTTTCTTGTGCCTCTTGTTTGTCATCTCCCCATTTCACTGTTTTCTTCTTTTTGGCAGAGATTGGCATTCTAGGCTTCCTCATTAGAATTTTGTACTTTAAATTGATTATTTCTCTCTGCATAATCCTATTCTCTTTCTTCAGCTTCTTGTTTTTCTTGTACCACAAGCTTAGATGTAGGATCAGATTGTCACTCTTGGCAATCTGTATCTCATGCTATGTATTTAGGGCTTGATTTTCATTTTTAAGATACCGATTCAGTGTTTATAGTTCAAAGATTTCCTGCTTCAGGATGTTTGAGGCCAATCGTTCATTCACCCGGTTGCTTCCTTCTCTAGGGATCTATATTGTTTCCTTTGTTGTTTTTTCCTTCCTTTCCAGTGACTCTATGTAGCCATATATTTCCTGCTGTGTGGGGTCAATTCCCGGACTATGTATCGAGCTTCCTAGAGGTGACTTGTAAGGCTATGTTGATGATCTTGGTGACCCTTTTAGAGAATTCCTAGGGCTTTCAATTAGATCAACCTCTATTGGCTCATCCTCTGTTGGCTCCTCTTCAGTTGGCTCCTTTTCATTTGGCTCATTTTCCTCAAGGTTAATGTATTCTGTAGTTTTTGAGGTTGTTTGTGGAATCGTGCTCAACCTCGTGCTCCTTCTCAACCCTGGGGTTTGTGTTTTCTGCACTTTCCTCCTCTTATTCTCTGATTTTTCCTCTAGAGGAGAGGTTTTGGTTTGTGATAATTCTTCTTTACTCAAGCTGGCTTTCTTTCTTCTAGGGTTTCCCATCTTCATTCTCTGCAAATTTTTTACTATAGGCAACTCTTCTTCTGTTACCTCTGTCTGAGTTTGAGGTGCATGTTCCTTTATAATTTCTATGGTTCTCTTTCTCCCTTTGAGGGTCCTACTACTACTTGGTTTTTCTGGGGATTTTTCCTCAAAATGGTTCCTTATTAGGAAACTCTCCCAATCATCCCTTATACTTTGGAGGTGAAATTCGACCAATATTTTTACCAAACCATGATGATACATGGTGTTTTCTATGCATTGAATTTTCTTCTAAACATTTGTAACCATTTTCCTGAGGCTATTCAAAAGGAAATAGGGGAGGTTCATCTGATGATCCTCAAGGAAGTGCATCATCATTCTAACATGATAAAAATACATTTGCCCAAACCTACCCTCATAAGTGATAAACTTATGAAGCACAAGTAATAAGTTTATCCATTTGTTTTTAAGAGCAGAGCTTGGAATACCTTTTTTGTAGACCGTAGTGTCCATGTTCAGATTCTTGAGGAAAACCTTCCAGTCTTCACTGTCAATCCCTCTATTTTAAAACCATTTTTCTCCATTTCTTGGTAGCTCAGTGGCCTCAACGATCATAGACTCCATTATTGTGAGCTTTATGTCCCCAAGTTTGGCCTCCATTCCATCGAATGAGTGCGCAAATGTCTTGGTTACCTCGTGGAAGTTGTTAAATTTCTCAATGAACTGCAACCATTGTCTTCTTTGAAGTAACTCCCTAGTTTGTGGGTACCCCTCAAGGAATTTCTTCTGTGCTGGCTTAGTTCGAACAATTACCCCCATGTCGAAGGATGCTTTGCCTCAAAGATTGGCTACCTTGACAGGAAAACGAGACTGGTAGGGTTTGCTAGCTGGCAGAAAGATGGAGTGGTTGTAAAAGATCAGAGGAGTGTAGGAATAGGGAAGAACAGATGGGTCATCAAAAGGATTATGGGAATGAATTCGATTGTGAGGCACATTCAAACTTATGATTTGGTAATTAATTTGGCAGATTTGGCACAAGATTGTGACATGACTTTTAGAGTGGTGGCATATGATATTTTGTTAGGTAGACATTACCCTTAGGTTATAATGATTGCACTTTAGTACTATATCTTCTTACTCATACATGCTATATAACCTTCCCTATTGTTAAATTAAAGCAACACATACCTTTTCTGTTGCTAACCTTATTTTTTGTCCTTTAATCTCCTGCAAGTGCCTTGTTGTCAACTGTCTTTTAATTCAGATCACCAAGCATCCTTGTAGACTCCAAAATTATTAGGCTGCATAAACTTGTTTTGAAAAGAAAATTTGAAGTGCCAACAAGTTGGTTTTCACTTTAAATTTTATGTATAAACATGCCAACAACACGTTGGTTTTCATTTTTAAAAAAAATAAAAAAAAAATCAAGAAAAATAACAATAAAGATAAAAAAAAAATACAAAAGTATGCGTATATAAAAACAAAATTAAATATAAAAAACATATATATAAAAAAAAATATAAAGGAACAATATTATATATAATATATATATAACATAAAACATATTATATATATACACTATATATATTATAGATTAGGATATAATTATATATATATATATTTAAATATATATATATAAATATAATATATATATATATATATATATATATATTAATAATATATTTTTTTTTAAATTTTTATTTGAAGAACAAACTCAATGAAAATTTCTAAGGTGGAAAAGCAGAAGAATTCTTCTTGACCATCTTTAGTTTTGAATTATCCTGAAATATTTTAACAAATTCCTCTCTTGTTAATGGTTTTTCGTAAAGCTTGAGTCGATGTCCATTTACCAATAGAGGAGTTCTTTCTTTGTCAATAGTCCTGATTCTAACTGCACCATTGTCAAAGACATTCTCAACCTCATAAGGTCCAAGCCAATGGGTTTAGAATTTCCCTTGAAATTTTTTGAATTTTGAATCAAAGAGCAATGCCCAATATCTCGGATGAAACTTCCTTTCTTTAATGTACTTATCATGCCATCTTGTCTTTGTTGTTGCACTAAGCTGGTCCTCTGGAAGGCTGCTTGTTTGATTTCATCGAGCTCATTTAATTGTGTCATCCTTTATTTTTGGGCTTCTGACAAGTCAAGATCTAACTGGACTACTGTCTTATAGGTCTAGATCTGGAACTCTATTGGAAGTAAGACTTGCTTCCCATAAACAAGTTCATAGGGAGTATGTCCTGTAGTATTCCTCCATGTAGTCCTATAGGCCCATAAGGCTTCTGGAAGCTTTTCCACCCAGTATTTTCTGTGTAGATGTATAGTCTTTGTAAGGATAGCCTTCATCACCTTATTTGTGGACTCAACTTGTCCATTGGCTTTTGGATGGTATGGAGTTGACTTCCGATGTTTTATCTTGTATTGGTCCACAAGATTCTACACTAGTCTAGATGTGAACTGTGTCCCTCGATTTGTTACAATTTCTCTTGGAACACCAAAATGAGTAAAAAAATCCTCAAAAAGAAATGAAACTACAATATTTTCAGTAGCAAAAGGAAGTGATTTAGCTTCCACCCATTTAGTGACACAATCAATACATACCAAAATATAATTCTTTTGCTTTGAAGGTGGGTTGATTGGTCCAACAAAAGCCAGTGCCAATTTTTCAAATGGTTCGATAAGTACCTGTTGTTGCAGTGGCATCTCATTTGAAAGAGTAGGTTTGCCCATTATCTGACACCTGTCACATCTTTTAACATATTCCTTGGTGTCCCTAAAAATGGAAGATCAATAATATCCTAAAATCAGGATTTTGTAAGCAGTTCTCTTGTCAAAAAAATGTCCTCCACATGGCTCATCGCGACAAGATTTTAGTATCTCTAGTATTTCGTCCTCTCGAACACATCTTCTGATGATGAGTTCTGGTCCTGTCTTGTATAATTCCTCATTTATCCATGAATAGGATGTGCTATTGTGGACTATCCTTCTTTTTTCTCTAGGAGATAAATGAAATGGCATTTTTCCTGTAGCCAAATAGTTAGCAATATTTGCATACCAAGGTCATTTAGTAGATACTGCAAAAAGATATTCATCAGGAAATTTATCATCTTCGGGCCGATCATTGTTTTCATTTTGTATTCTAGATAGAAAATCGACAATTGTGTTTTGTTTTCCTAGCCTATCTAGAATGGTTATGTTGAATTCTTGTAAAAGTAGGAGCCATCTAGTTATTCTTCCATTAGTGACTGGTTTATTCATTACGTATCTAATGGCAGAATGGTTTGTGTGGACAAAGGTTTCATAGCTAGTTATATAATGTCTGAATTTATTAATGGCATGAATTACAGCTAAGAACTCCTTCTCAGTTAGAGTATAATTTAACTCTTCAGGGGTTAAATTTTTACTAGTATAATAAATGGCATAAGGAGTGAGATGTTTTTGTCCTAAAATAGCTCCTAAGGCTGAATTTGAAGCATCTCTTAAGATATGGAAAGGAAATTTCGAGTTAGGTCCTTTTAAGATGGGTGCTTTAGAAATTCTCTTTTTCAATGTTTCAAAGGCAACTTGACTTTCAGAATCCCAACTGAATTCATAGTCTTTGATGAGTAATTTAAAGAGTGGGGATGTGATTTTTGTGAAGTTTTCTATAAATCTTCTATAGTATCCGTTAAAACCGAGAAAACTTCTAACATCCTTTTGACAACTTGGCACTGATAACTTGGAAATGACTTCCACCTTAGAGGAGTCTACCTTAATTCCATCTCCGGAAATATGGAAACCTTAAACAATTCCCTTGTTAAACATCAAGAAACATTTTTCATGGCTTAATGAGAGGTTTGTTTCTTGACATCTTATTAAGACTTTCTCCAGGTTTTCTAGTGCTTCATTGAAAGAATCCCCATAGACTATGAAATCATCCATGTACACTTCCACACAATCATGGATAACGTCAGAGAAAATGCCAAGGACTGCCCTTTGGAATGTTGTTGGAGCATTACATAACCCAAAGGGAAGTACCCGGTAAGCATACGTTCCCCATGGACAAGTGAATGTTGTTTTATCCTGATCTTTAGGGGCCACCTAAATTTGGTTGTATCCACTGAACCCATCCAAGAAGGAAAAATATTTTTTCCCTGCTAAAGTATCTAAGACCTGGTCTATGAAAGGTAACAAAAAGTGGTCTTTTAATGTTTCTTTATTCAATTCCATGTAATCGATGCATACTCTCCATTTTCCATTATTTTTAGGGATGATTATTAGGGGTGAAACCCACTTACTGTCAGAAATTGGATAGATGAAATTTACATTTAATAATTTCTGCAATTCTTCCTTAACAATCTTTTAGATTTGGGTTCATTCTTCACTGAGGTTGTCTAACTGATCTTGCATTTTGTTCATTGTAGATATGATGTATGCAAGTTTTAGGATAAATCCCTCTCATGCCAGCGTATTCCCATGCAAAAGCAGAAGAATGTTTCTGTAAAATTTCTATCAATTGCTTCTTTTGCATGTCTCCAAGTTTTCATTGACATTCAAGGTTTTTCCTGGAAAGATTTCTACCGAGGAATTCCCAAATTTTTCCATGGACAACAATGATACTTGTTTAGAGGAGAGATATTCATTTCGACTACGCTCATAATGTGAGGAAGATTCATTACTTTCTAGTAAATTTAGAAGTTTGTCTTCCTCTTTTACTTGTTCAGTGACAAAAATAGGTTGTATATCTTCTCCATCTTCTATCCATTCTTCAGTTTCTGTATCTATTGTTTTTCTTGTAGGGGGTATAATGTAAATTTCTTTGTAGAATTTCCATCTGAGATAAGCATATCACCTGACCTATAGCTGATAAAAGCATCAACCGTAGCCAACCAAGGCCTTCCTAGAATTAATGGATGTCCTCTTAGATTGTTCTTGGGTGTTAAGACCATGAAATCAATAGGATATTCCCAAGAATCTAAAGATACACAAACACCCTCTAACACACCATCTGGTTTAATAATAGATCTATCTGCTAATTGCAATAAGGTTGGTGTGTATTAAAGGTTAGGAAGCCTAAGTGGGTCCATAACTTGTTGCTCATTATGTTTATGGCTGCTCCTAGATCAATCAATATGTTTGGTATTTAAGTTCCATTGATGTGAATTTTTACAATGGGTCTTCCCAGGTCTAAATATTTTTGAATTGTTGTCTTCCCCATCATAATGTTTGCAATTTTTCCGACTAACTGAATTCTTTTTATATCTTTTCTTCTTCTCCCTGATCGTTGTGTACTTAATTCTTTAACTGCTTTTGCAAAATTTGGTATTTCTTTTATGGCTTGTAATAAAGGAATCTTAATAAAAACATTTCTCAATTCATCCATCATATTGTAATCAAGCAAGATAATTTGTTTCTCTATTCCTTCATCGATTTTCAACCTTTCTAGGAAAGGTGGTTTAACTGATATTGAAGGTTATTCTATGATAGGAGCATCTATTAGAATTTATTTTGTTTGTGTAGTTTCTTTTTAAGGGAGAGAAGTCTCCCCTTCTTTTGATTGATTTTTATGTTTTTTGAAGATCATTTTTTTTTTTGAATAACAACAGGAGGGTTTTTTGATAATACTCGTCTAGACCTTAACTGGACATTGTTTAGGTCTAATGGTGTTATTACATAAGTTTGAGGATTCTGACCCTCCATGTTGTATACTAGTTGTTGTGGTATCTTATTATTAGGATTTGGAAGTGGTTGAGCGGGTAATTGATTTAATTTTTGTGGAAATGGTAGGGAAAGTTATGGGTTTTGATTATGTACTGGGACTTGTGGCAATTTATTAGCTTGAGGAATTTGATTAGATGGGGTTAAGAATTGTGGTGGAAGGTAGGATGGCGAGTATTGTCGATATTGAGCATAGGCTCCATAAGGATTTTGCCATCCTTGATTCCAAGGTTGTGATTTTGGCAGAGCCCAAGTCTACGAGGCAAAATTCTAATTACTTTGTGAATACCAGGCAAATTTTTGTGGTCTAAATCCTTGTGATTGATTTGGTTGGGGGTTTTTCCATGGTCTTTTGGCTATCAAGTAGAGAGGGTCTACTAGTTTTGAGATTCCTTCATCATTGAATACAACCTTAAGACCTGGTAAGGATGGAAATTCCTTTGTATCATGATTATCTGCACATATGACACAGGTTTCTATGGCTTTTAAGTCTAAGGGACACGCTCTTAGAGCATGTTTCTTTTGACATTTGGGACAAAAGATAGATAATGCAACATTTTTGGAATTTTGCTTGTTTTGTATTTTAAGGGTGTTTATTTGTTCACTTAGGCTCCTTAAAATATCTGTTTTAAAGGTGTCAAGCAGATTTCCTATTTCTGCCCTACTAACTATCCCACTTGCAGAATTGTTTATTCTTGATAAGAAAGGGTCTCTAGGACTCTTTCCAACTCTTGCTTTGCCCCTTGAGATATGTACACATAAATCACAAATATTTGCAAATGGTAGTTGGGAAATATCTCCTTTTCCAGTTAAGTTAAGGAGATCGATCCATTCATCTTTAACGACTCTGAGTAAAAGAGCTTTTAAGGTTTCTTCATCCAAATTATCCATTTTTGCTCTTTTAACATTATAAACAAACCTTTCTACCAAGTCTTCAAGATTCTCATCTTCTTTTTGTGTCATTTTGAAGACTTCATCTTTAAAGTTGCTAGGCATAAAATAATCTCTATACTTGCCTAAGAAAGCCTCTTTCATCTGTGCTCATGTTGTTATAGAATGCACTCCTAGATTCATGAACCTTTTCAATGTTGAGTCTTTTAATGTGGCGGGGAACGATTTCAAATTTTGAGCATCATGTAGATAGTCATATGATCTGCATAATACTTCAAATCCGAAGAGAAATGTCTCTCGATCTTCGTTTCTTTTCCCGTGGAAATTAGGAAGAATCGAGGGTGATATATTCTTCATTGTGAGGGTTGTATCTTCATCAATAATAGGGAATCCTGAAGGATCTTGATTTCCCTTGCCTCTACCCCCTCCTCTACCTCTTCCTCTTCCTCTACCTCCAATCCTATCTTCTTCCCCATGGACATTGTGTACTTCTCCTTCCCCTTTTTCAGCCATGATAGATTCTTCAGAGCTAAGATAATGTTCTTTTGATCTTTCTGGTTCCTCTATCAATGGTTGTTCAAAATAAGTTTCCAATTCCTCTTCTTCACTAGGAATTTATAATTCTTCTCCCAAAATTTTTTCACTAGTGGGGGATAGAAGGATTAGTCATGTGGTTGGGGATGTAGGATTTTCTTCAATTACAACTTCAGTAGAAGAATTAGGTGAAGTTCTGGATTGAATTTATGATCTTGAGACTTCAGGAAGTCTTTGTCGACCTCTAAATGGAATTCATGTTTGAGTAGTTGGTGTGGAATCTCAAAATCGCGGTGAGGTGAGTGGATTCGTGGGAATTAAACTTATTCCTCATCCTACAAATCTACCCCTAGAGTCTCTATCCCTACACATGCCATTTTTTAAATTAATGATGGTTTTTTTTTTTTTTTTTTTTTTTTTTTTTTACTTCTAATTGTACTTCCCTGGCAATGACGCCAAAATGTTTGGTCAATTCAATGTCCTTGAATTAACAACCATAAATTGTCAACCAGGGTGCGTAGACTGATGAAGTACAGGTGGGGGTGGTGTTTTTCAATTGTATTAATGTCGTAATTCTTAGGGATGTTGATTAAGTTTCCTAGGAATTAATCTCTATCCAACTAGTTTGTAGATGATGTGAGGGTGATTTTACTTATGTTAGATTATTTGGGATTTTTGATCTTAAATCTCTATGCTACAACTCCTAATTCTCTAAGTGCAAAAAGAAACCTATTCTATCAGCTATGAAGGAATACTGTTGAACTCAATTGTTTTGGGAGAGGTCTTATTGCTTGTTCAATTTCTGCTCAAACAAAGTATCCCAAACAACATATATATTGTGAATTGAACACACTTCAATTATATTGGATAATAAGAAAAGGAAAGAACTGTGCAGTACCAGGTATAAAGAAAATTAGATAACAATCTAAGCTAGTTATAAAGAAAATTAAAGTTCTTATGCAGATAAAAATTCGTTGGTGAGATCATTATGCAACATTTTCACACAAAACAGAGCGAAATCAGATTGTATTTGATTAAAACCTGCCACTATTTGTAGGGACCTCCACATAGTGGTTCAGAGCTTCAAATCAACACAATGCTTGCACAAAAAAACCAATTCTATTCACACAAAATTCACAAGCTATTCATAAACATATCATTCGGCGTGCACCCAAATAATAGTACGACCATTAGCTTTATAGCAGGTCTCTTGGCATAACTGTATGAATATTTTAAGCCTAATATCTCTAACCTATCTAAACTTATATCATTAAACTTTCATTTTTCTAAAAGATAAGGTTTCAACTGATCTCGTGTTCTGTTCTACGTTAATCTGGTAGTTGACTTGGAGTTTGACTGCGATCAACTGTGCTTCTTTTAGCAAACAATTTCGAGTGGATAGGAAGGTATCCATGAGGGAGCCATCCTCCATCCATCCACACCTTTCGCTGCTGACCTAGAACTATGGAACCTTGCGAACAATGAAGACAACTACGGAAACCTGGATTAGCTGTGGAAACAAGGTGATTCGGTAGCCAATTGTAACTTTAATAAAACAATAGGGTATACAGTTAAATATGAACAAGAAAACATGTGATTGCATACCTTCATCAAAACCTGGTAGATATGGCTTTATTTAAGTGATAAATATATATGAGAAAGAGAGGATCATTAGGCAAAAAGGATGTCATGGTAGGACAATCTTCAGACTCTATAGGTATATATGTGGAATTTGATATGATGTAATATGATTATGTTTCCATTTCATATGTTTTAATATTATAATTATAACATAAATATTAAATATTGCATGAAATAAATAATAAATTTTCATTTTGAATGTTTTTTTGTTTGTAGAACACAGGTCTTCCAGAAGATCCAGTTGATCTTGACATCAATCTAGATTATGTTGGGTCCGGTTCAGACGTTCGAGACAATTATGGTGAGGCAGATGGAAAGGACATTGGGGAAGACGAAGATGATGATGACAATGATGATGATAATGATAGACATGATGATGATGACGATGAGCAATCTGATGGTAGTAGTCAGTGACATTGATCATATAGACTCCATCATGGATCATTGTTGATAAATCTTTATGATGCCTCTTTTCATGTTTATTGTCATATGTACCATTATTTTGAGTTATATCATTTGGACAAGTATTATTTGGGCCTACATTATGTGTAGCTAGTGATTGACCAACAACTTTGTTGATTAATAATATAAAAATACAAGTTATAGTTAAATTTGTTTTTATCTTATTATTTTATTCCAATGTTGTGGTGTGGTTTGTAACTATAAGAAAATTGAAAGAGCTTTGCTATGAAAATCTCTATGATGTGAATCTAAGGTTGCATTATGTGCAAATCATCATGACTAGCAATTTTGTTTATTAATAATATAAAAATACTGGTTATAGTTTTAAAAAAATGTGTATGGATGTCCATTTCCCTAAAAATTCTTTATAAATGGTATGCTATAAAATATTTCAAATGTAACATGACTTACTCTATAATAATATAAGTTATTTAAGAGGTATGATATACTTAACTAATTTAATTGAAATGAAAATTTTTAATTTAATAAATGGAAGCTATAAAGGAAGCATCAAGAGTTGTTAAAATGGAAGCAGGATGTGGCTCTAAAATGTAAGTAAAATTTGACACTAAATTGGAAGGCATACTTGGAACTGTTATTGGCTCTAAATAGGAAGTTAAATTGGTTTCTTAACAAGAAGAAAAATTGGAGGAAAATTATGAAGCAAATCCAAACACTAAAAGGAAGCAAACCTTCAAACTAAAGGAAGCAAAGCATGAGGCTAATAGGGAGGAAATTCTGGAAGGAAAAAAGGAAGAAACAATGGAATCCAAACTAGAATCACACCAAAAGCAATCTTGGAAGAAAAAATTGGCGTTACCTAAGAAGAAAAAAAAGCAATTTAGGTAGCAAACAAAGAAGCAATAATGGAAGCAATATTAACAAACAACCTTGGCATTATTAAAGAAGAAAAAAAAAAAGAAATTCATGTAGTGAAAAAAGAAGTAATAATGGAAGAAATAATAGAAGCCAAACTTGGTGTTCCTAAGAAGCAAGAAAAGAAGCCATTCATGTAGCAAACCAAGAAGTAATAATGGAAGGATTACTAGTATCCAAACTTGGCATTACCTGAGAAGAAAAAACAAAAGAAATTTAGGTAGAAAACACATAAGTAATAATGGAAGCAATATTAGAAGCCAAACTTGGTGTTCCCGAAGAATCAAACAAAGAAGCCATTCATGTACTAAACCAAGAATCAATATTAGAAGCAACAAAAGACACTGTAATGGAAGCGATATTAGAAGTTAAAGAAGATGCAATAATGGAAGCAAATCTAGATGCAACAAGTGATGCAATAATGGAAGCAAAACTTGACACAATAAAGGACGTTATAATGGAAGCATAACTTGGCATTATTATGAAACCAAAAAAGAAGCTATTTTGATGCTATACTAGAAGTAAAATAGGAAGCAAAATTGGGTGCAAAACTAGAAGTAAAAATGGATGTAACAATGGAAGCAAGAATGGAAGAAACAATTTCCGGCAATGTTCCTAATGCTCTTCTTGGCACTATTATCGAGGCTATTCCCAATGCCCAAGTGGAGATGCCATTTTGAGCCGGATTTCTCGATGCTGATTGAAGCCAATTCACATGCTTGAAAACACTGGATTTTGACTCTATTTCTAGTGATAATGGTATGTTTTGTTGCAGTGCATCCATGTACACTCATATATTTTATGGGTATTATTTTTCATGTAAAAATTTTGGGCATAAGGATAGGTATTTCAAAACTTATGACAAGGGTGATTATCAAGGTCATTATCAAAACCATAGAATTTAGTTTACAAGAGCATAAGAAAAATATCCAAATGGTTTCATCAATAGAAAATATACATCAGTTGTTCCATCATTCAAGTACCGTATTGACTACATCAAATGCCATAACTATGGACACAACTTATGATTGAAAAACCATGATGGAATCTTTAATGAAGAGAAACTCTATTATCTGTTGACACCTAATCCTCATGATTGGGTGAATTTATGTAAATAGTTAAATTAGGAATGTGAACAGTCATCAGGAGATGAACTGAGCAGTCACACCCTTTTGTATATAACAATAACATACCTAATGAAATAGATTGAATCAATTTTACTGCCTATTGGAGTTACTGCCTGGCTTGACATGGTATCAGAGCCAAGTTCTCAAAATAGTTGTAACTCCCTTCATTTTTGCTACTGTGGGCTGTACGCTGGTCTGTCATATGCATTCCTATTCCTAAGCACTGTCCTGATCTGAGCATTGTCCCCTGAGCGCTGTCCTGATTTGAGCACTGTCCCCTGAACGTTGTCCTACTTGACTCAATGCCTTTGTCTTCTGAAATATCTCTCAAATGTTTGGACTGACCCAACTGCATTTTTAACGCTGCATCTTGTAAATTCTGCATTTTTAACACATGCTGGATTTGTTTGTCTCAAATTCATTGCATGTCATGGGTGACTGAAAGCTATCATGCAATCTGAGGGTTTCGATCATTTGATTCGGTTGCCTTCGTACCTAACATTTGTTCCCCGCTAGTTTAGCGTTTGTGAGTATGGTTGCTGGAAGCTTCACGAGAGGATGGTTGAACGAAAGTTGCTCTTCTATTCTATCTGAGCTTTTGGAAAGATTTGCGAGTTTTGATAAAAATTCTGACATGGTATAGTAACACTGCTGAAGAACGCATTAAACATTTTCGGCATATTGGGATTGCATTTGATAGAAATTAGTATTGTGTTTTACTGCATTGATGCCATTCGAACATTTTTCGGTGTATTTGTGTTGCGTTTGATTCGTTGGATTCAAAGTCCAGTGTGCACAGTTGAATGGTGTGTGTGCCCAGGTCTCAGCGGAATGGTTATGAATGCTCCTACTCTGGTTTTGAACATGACTCTCACACTTGCCAATGACTTTACCCCTACCTGTTCGCCATGGTGCCAGGCAGAGATACCATAAGTTTTGAACGCTGGTTATGAAAGTTTTGAATGCTGCCTGACATAAGTTTTGAATGCTATTTCAAATAAATATTTAATGCTGCTATTTCAAATACGTTTTGAATGCTACCTGATATGGCGTAATCGACATACTCTTGGTGATCGATTTTGTTTGGTTTCCAGCGTAGTTTTTAAAATTATTGTTCAGGTTGGTGCGATACATTTTTACATGAAAACATATGTTCATGTGTGAAGGCCGTGATTAATGTGTTATAAGAATAATAATATATTATATGGAGGGATAATATATTATTTTGAATGGGAATAAAAGTGAACATGACATGAAATTCATTAAGTTTTTTATGGCGATATGTTATATGGTATATGGAAGGTATAGCATATATATTTGAGAAGTGGAAGGTATAACATATATATTGTTTTCTATCAGCAGAAGTAATTTTTTCTTACAGAATGCATTCAATCATCTCCATGGTAGGAATAATTCTCACTGGCAAGGAGAACTATCCTGAATGGTCCCGGCTGATAAAACACACCCTCATCTTCAATGAGTTGTGGAAAGGAGTGTGTGTTGGAGAAGGAGACAATGACTCAATACAGCCTACCTCAGACAAAGACCTCGTCATTTGGGAAAACAAGAACAACAAAGCTTATGCATTAATCACAACATCTGTAAATGAAGAGGTGAGTCTCCATATGTCATCATATTCAACTGCCTTTGAAGCCCTACAAAAGCTGAAAAAACTCTATGACTCACATTCTGCACTTGAAGTTGTCCAACTAATGATTAAATTCTTCACTCTTGAACTGCAAAATAATGATCCTCTTGCTCTTGCCTCTGAAGTAAAGTCTATAATGCATGATATCAAATCCACTAAGGTTGAATTGGATATTCCTCTTATTGCTTTTCTCAAGGCACTTTATCCTACTTACTCCAATTATCTTGAGTCATTGCAAGAAAATGGAAATCTTAAAGATATAACCTTTGACTCTCTTGTGAAAAAGTTTGCTGAAAGAGAGAAAGCTTTCGGAAAGAAGACAACCCTTGAATCTTCTAAAGAGACTATGTGCCTTGCTCATAAAGAAAAGCATCCTGCTCAAGATTCTACAAGAGGAAGAGGTGGATGAAGATTTCAGAGGCAGGGGAACAAACATTCTCCAGGAGAAAAGGCAGATTTACATTGTATTCGCTGCAAAAGAAATGGATCACATGATGCCTCTACATGCAAGCTACCATGGGACAAAATTGAGCAGAAAAGAAACCAACAGAAAGGTAAAATTGATGATATAGACCAAGGTAAAGCACCTGAATCCACTCACTATGTTGAGGCACAATGTAACATTGGAGTAAATGAAGATTTGTTTAATGCTTCACTTGATTCATGGAAAAATGATTGGTTGCTTGATTCAGGAGCAACCTGCCACATGACTCATAGAAAATATTTTTTTGAAGATTTCACTAACAATGTTGATGGAGTAGTATACTTTGCAGATCAATCAAAAATCAAGCCATTAGGGCTTGGCACAATCAGGCTTAAACTACCTAGTCTTCCATACTTTCTTCTGGATTATGTTCTATATCTCCCATAGCTCAAGAGAAACTTGCTGTCCTTGGTCCACATTCGCCAGCAAGGTCACTCCATTCATATGTTTGATCGCAAGCTTGAGGTAAGAAAATCATCTGACCACTCACTTGTCATGAGGGGAATAGAAGAAGAAAGGCTTCTCAAACTGCAAGGAACATGTGCTCATGCACAACATTTCTCATACAATTCTCATCATGAATAAGGTACACTTCCATCAAGTTTATTATGGCATGCTAGATTTGGACATTTGAACTATGATAGTCACTGCTTATTGAAGAAAAATGGTGTTGCTGGTTTGCCTACAATTCCTAGAAAACTCAAGCAATGTGATGCTTGCATTCTAGGAAAGCATAGCAAACAGTCTTTTCATGATTCACATTCAAGAGCACACAGGAAACTTGAACTCATTCATTTAGATTTATGTGGTCCAATGCCTGTTTCTTCTGCAAATGGAAATAAATATATCATGACGTTTATTGATGACTACACCAGAATGTGCTGGGTTTATTTATTGAAGAACAAATCTGATGCTTTCCTAACATTCAAGAATTTTCATAAATGGATTGAAAATGATGCACAATCTCATATTGGGTCTATTCGCACTGATAATGGAAAAGAATATACATCAAATGAATTTGAAAACTATCTTCGCCAACATGGGATCAAACATCAAACAAATGTGCCTTATAATCCCCAACAGAATGGTGTAGCTGAAAGAATGAATAGAACATCTTGAATATGGTACGATCCATGATTTTCTTCAAAAATGTAAAGATAATGTTTTGGGCTGATGCTGTTCTATGTGCTGCATATATAAAGAATAGATGTCCATCTAATGCTATAAGAAACAAGACTCCTTATGAATTGTGGTATGGACATGTTCCTTCGGTAAAACATCTCAGGGTCTTTGGTTCCACCTGATATGCTTTGATACCAAAGGTACATAGAAACAAACTTGGTGCTAGAAGTCATAAGTGGAGCTTCCTGGGGTATTCAAACACCTCCAAAGCATACCACCTCTATGATGAAGTAAATAAAAAGTTTGTTGTATCTAGAGATGTAATTTTTCTTGAATCATCCAAAACTAACAATGTTGTTGAGCGGCAACTTGATCGCTTGGATAGATTCACAAAAGAAAAATCTTTTCAAGAATTTGATAATTAGATTCCACATCTTGAAGGGG
>APFE030792683.1:11855-39135 GCA_000404065.3 Pinus taeda
AATGGTTTAAGATAACCCACAAAAATTAGGGATGTGATTTAACCTAATAAAATTATTGGAACATAATTTCCATATATTATTTAGATGAATTACAATTCACGGAAATTTATTTACAAGAGGTATTAACAAAAATGGTTGTCACATAGGTGCTTCAAGACCTATCACCATTAGTTTGATTATTTTTTGATATCCAAGTATTAGAAGAGAGAAAATGTGGCAAGATCTATAGGGAAAAAGAATATGTTAGGTCCCTATAATACTAGTGATTTCCCCATTACTATTGTCATTGTATCCCTTATTGTTATTATTGTGTTCCATAGAATCCCACTATTTTTATTTTTGTGCTTTTATATTATTATTGTTAGGTCGACTTGGTTATATTCTGAACCCTTAGACTCCTACATATAGAAAGGAGGTTTTGTTATTTTTATCATCCAAGAATTGTTCATTTGTGTAATGTAAAGGAGGTTTCCCCCTCGAAGAGGCTGAATTCTAAGGTGTTGGTCTATCTTTTCTATCTTTTTGTGAGCTGGTTTCATAACATTTGCTATTAGAGTTGATTATCTTTCTCGGTTTCCATGTGATACCACTTAATTCAACTTCCTTTCCTTCTGCATATAATTTCATGAAAAGTTTTTGGAACTTAATGGCGATTGTACCCAAGGATTCTAGTGATTGGACTCCTAGTACAACACCAACACAAGACTTAGCTACACTAGACTTCACAAAAACCATTATTGTGGAATGTGATGGCTCAGGAAATGGAATTGGTGTTCTTTCAATGCAAGAATAAAGACCCATTTTTTTCGAAATTCGTTCAATCAAAGGAAAGTATTTACACAAAGCTATTTATGAGAAGGAAATGCTGTCAATACTACATGCACTTAAGAAATGGTGACCCTACATAATGGGAAGACACTTCAAGGTAAAAACATATCATGATAGTCTTAAATACTTTTTAGAACAAAGATTATCTTTAGAAGAGCAACAAAAATGTGTCATAAAGATGTTGGGCTATGAATTTGAAATCATCTACAAAAAAGGGAAGAAAAATGTTGTGGCAGATGCACTCTCAATAAAGGATGAGGATGTGGAAGCATCTATTTACACCATTTCTAGTATCCAACCAGATTGGTTAAATGAAGCAAGGGATGAATGGAAAAATTAAGAGGAATTGTGGGCACTCATTCAAAAGATACAAGAAGATCCCAGTACATTTGATACATTTAGCAGTAAAAATGATTCGTTATGGTACAAGGATCGATTATACCTATGTAAGAATTCCCAACTCAAACAAAAGATTCTTAGGGAATCGCACACCTCTCCCTTAGGAGGGCACTCAGGATCTTTAAAAAGCTACCACAGGGTTAAGAATGATTTTTTTTTTATGGCCTTAAATCATATATTCAAAAGTTTGTGGCAGAATGTTCTGTTTGCCAACAAAATAAAGTTGAAACAATTAATACCCCAGGACTATTACAACCATTATCGATTCCAAGCCAACATTAGGAGGAGGTTTCAATGGATTTTATCACAGGTTTACCCAAGTCTGAAGGAAAGAGTGTTATCATGGTGGTAGTTGACAGACTTACCAAGTATACACACTTTTGTTCATTATCTCATCCACTTAAAGCGAGTATAGTTTCTAATACATTTATGGAAACGATTCAAAAGCTACATGGAAACCCAAAAATTATTGTAAGTGATAGAGATCCCATTTTCGCTGGAAATTTTTGGACATAATTATTTTCCTGTCTTGGTACTTAGTTAGCTCATAGCTCGTCTTATCATCCTCAATCTGATGGGAGACCTGAGATAGTAAACAAATGTTTGGAAGGATATCTTCGTTATTTTGTATCTGATAAACACAAACAATGGGTCAAATGGTTGCCTTTGGCTGAATGGTGGTATAACACTTCCTTCCATATTGCAATAAAAATGATCCCATTTATGGCACTTTATGGATATCATCCACCATCCATCACATCATATTTAAGAGAAAATTCTAAGGTTCAAGTAGTGGAAGATCACATTGAGCATCAGCAACAAGTTCTCCAACTCTTCAAGGATAACCTCACCTTGGCTCATAATAGAATGAAAAAGTAGGCAGATCAACATCGCAGGGAAAGAAGTTTTGATGTAGGTGATTGGGTATTCCTACGGCTACAACCATATAAACAAATGTCCCTCAAGAAATTTGTTATGCTCTTAACCTGCAAGACGATACTAGAATACCAAATATGCGAAGTAATATACCCAGAACATAGAATAACGAGAAAAACAACAAGTATTTTATTATTCAGAAATCAATGTTCACTTGCCTCTTCGAGGGGGCAACCTCCAATAGAGCAGAGCTCGATGACAAAATAAGACACGATGCTCCTCGCAGGGAGTCTCTATCCTTTATATATGACTCATACATGCAATACCATGGATCAATACCATGGGTCTATTAATACCATCTATCTAATACCATGGCCCATTTGCAACTAACTGTGGTCCCATCATTAACTGCGGGTTAACCACTTACAATTATTAATATGGGATTTATTGACGCTTTACTATGACTCGATCCCACTACATAAATAAGGGGGTTAGGTTGGGACCCTAACATGCCCTCCACCTTAAGAATAGCCTTGTCCTCAAGGCTGAAGCTGCAGAAACTGCTGATGAATAGTGGCTGGTTCCCAAGTTGCATCTTCCGTAGAGCTGTCTTTCCACTTGACGAGGACTTCCCTAATCATGCGGCCATGCAGGGGCCGTTCTCGTGTGTCTAGTAACTATTCAGGTTGGAGCCAGATTGACCATTCCTCATCCAATTCAGGTATATTGGTTTGAATTCTGCAATTGTTCCCAATCACTTTCTTGAGGCATGAGACATGGAAAACTGGATGGATTTTTGCAATAGGCGGCAAAGCCAGCTTGTAGGCTACTTCTCCAATGAGCTGAAGTACTTGATATGGTCTGTAGAATTTTGGAGATAGTTTCTGACAACCCTTTTCTTTGAGTGATGTTTGCTTATATGGTTGCAGCCTCAAAAATACCTGACCCCCTTCTTGAAATTGGCGCTCTGAGCGATGCTTGTCTACTTGTTGCTTCATGTGGTTTTGAGCTTGATGAAGATTCTCTCGAAGATGGGCGAACATGGTTGCACGGTTTTGTAGGAGTTAATCCACTGCTTGTACCTTTGAACACCCCTTAATATAAGAAGTAGGGGAAGGAGGGAGTTGACCATATACTACTTCATAAGGAGTCATTTTGGTGGTGGCATGATAGTTGGTGTTATACCACCATTCAGCCAAAGGTAACCACTGTAACCAAAGATGTTGCTTTTCTAAAATGAAACACCTAAGGTAGGTTTCCAGAAATTTGTTGACAGCTTTAGTTTGACCATCCATTTGTGGATGATAGGAGGTACTGAGTTTTAGTTGGGTGCCTTGTAGCCTGAACAGTTCCTGCCAAAAATTACTGGTGAAGATCAGGTCACGATTGAACACAATAGAAGTGGGCATGCCATGCAATTTGAAGATCTGATCCATGAAAGATTGAGCGACCAAAGTCGGTGTAAACGGGTGGGGTAGGGCACAGAAATGAGAATACTTCGAAATTCTATCCACAACCACCATGATGATTGACTTGTTTCCTGACTTTGGAAGACTTGTAATGAAATCCATAGAAACCTCCGTCCATATTGATGCCGGGATGGGCAACGGTTGTAATGTGCTTGGTGCTTTGATGGTCTCCCCTTTGTGGCGTTGACAGACATCACATTCTGCTACAAAAGCAAGGATGTCCTTTTTCATGCCTGTCCAAAAAATGATCTTCTGGTGCGAGCATATGTCTTCTAAAAGCCTGAATGTCCTGCAATGGGGGATGAGTGCAATTCTGCCAAAATGCGACTTTTGAGGGTGGATGTTGGTGATATTACGACTCTGTCCCTGTAGCAAAGAATCTCATTCTACCACGAGTAGCCCTTGGTGGAATTTGGATCCGCCTGCAATTGAGAAATGAGTTGGTAGAGCCCGAGATGTGAAAACCATTCCCTGCGAGCCTCTTCAATCCATTCTGGAATGGGAAGGGAAATTTCTAGCAGGGTACTTTCCTCCTCAAATTGGGGAGATAATGCATCTGCTACACTATTTTCTTTCCCTTTCTTGTAAATGATCTCATAATCATATCCCAGCATTTTCGTGAGCCATTTATTTTATTGTGGGGAGGATAGGCGTTGCTCCAAAAAATATTTAAGACTTTGATGGTCTGTGCAGATTTGGAAACATCGTCCCAGTAAGTAAGGTCGCCAGGTCTCTACTGCATGTAAGATGGCCATCATTTCCTTCTCATAGGTAGATTGGCCCACATTATTCCCACTTAGTTGTTAGCTTGTGAAGGCCAAAGGTCGACCTTCCTGCATTAAGACCGCCCCAATACCCGTACCTAAAGCATCACCTTCAATGACAAAAGATTTGGTGAAATCCGATAGTGCTAAGACTGGAGTGGAACACATGGCATTTTTGACAGCTATAAATGTCTGTTGTGCATCCTCATTCCAAAAGAATGAATTTTTCTTCAGGAGTTGAGTGAGGGGATTCACTATGCAACCATAATTGCCGACAAATTTGTGATAATAGCTTGTGAGATCCAAAAATCCTCTGAAGCTCTTCAAGGTCTTAGGTTGAGGCCAATCCTGCATTGCCTGGATCTTTTTGGGGTCCACCTTGACACCTTCACGCCCCACAATGTGGCCCAAATACTCAACTTCTTCCATGCCAAATGAACACTTGGACATCTTAACAAATAATTTATGCTTACGGAGCAGTTGCAAGAGTAGATATGCCTGTTGAAGATGTGCGGCCCAAGTGCAACTATAGATGAGGATGTCATCGAAGAAGACAAGGACAAATTTCCTGAGATATGGTTTGAGAAGGTGGTTCATAAGGCTCTGAAAAGTAGATGGGGCATTACAAAGACTCAATGGCATGACCAGGAACTCATAATGGCCTTCATGAGTTCGGAAAGTAGTCTTTGGAATGTCGACTTCCTTCATGTGAATTTGGTGGTAGCCTAAGCGAAGTCCAGCTTAGTGAAGAATTGAGCCCCATTGAGTTCATCCAGCAAATCATCAGCCACCGGGATGGGAAATTTATCTTTGACTGTCAACTTATTGAGGGCCTCAAAGTCTGGACACATCCGCCATTCCCCATCTTTCTTGAGCACCATGACCACTGGTGATGAATAAGGACTAATGCTGGGATGAATGACACCTGCTTCCAAAAGTTCCTTGATTATTTTTTCTATTTCATTCTTTTGGGTGAACGGATATTTGTATGGGCGCACATTTGGGGGTTGGTCCCCTCAAACCAAGGTGATGCTATGATCATGTTCCCCTCTCGAGGGTGGAAGCTCATGAGGCTTGTCAAAGACCGGCAGATGGTTATTTAAAATCTGTTGCATCTCAGGATGAATCGGTAGAGACTTGGTTTCGACTCCCTGGATGGCATTAAATTGAGCTATAACTCCATGATGGCCCTCTTTTAGCAATTTTTCCATCTTATGCGACCTGATGATAGAGGGAGCTCCTGCCTGGAGTCCACAGAGGGTATGTGTGGAGTTGTTCTGCTTAAAACTCATATATAACTCTTGGAAATCCATTGTGATTGGCGCAAGAGTGCGAAGCCATTCAGCACCGAGGACAATGTCGCACCCTCCCATGTGTATTGCAAACATGTGGGTCTTCAATTGATAATCCTCCATTCGAATTTTGACATTTTCACAGCAGCCTTCACATTTCATTGTGCCCCCATTCGCAATTTGGACTTGGAAGTTAGAAACTGCTCGTACAAAATAGTGCATTGCTTCCACGACTTTTTGATGGATGAAATTATGTGTACTTCCACTATCAATCAAGACTACTACTGGGCGATGTTTAATAAAACCTTTGATTTTGAGAGTTTGAGGGGAAGAAATCCCTGCCAAAGCATGCAACGAAATAACTGGTTCGTCAGATACATTGTCCTTTTGGTTGTCTTCTTCTAGCGTCTCATGTTCCTCCAGTGGTGGATCTTCCTCTGTTGAGCTGTAGTCAGTGGCATCAATTTGAAAAAATTTGGGCTCCTTGCATTTATGACCTGGGGATTATTTTTCATCACAGTAGTAACATAATCCCTGCTTTCTTCTTTTGGCCATTTCTACAGGTGACACCTTTTGAACCTTAAGTGTTTGAGTCGTGCTGTGAGCCTGTGGGGGGCGACCCTTGGCGGTGAAATTTGGGAGAATGTACTGGGATGCTAACACACGTTCCACGTTACGAGCTACCTTGCAAGCCTCCATCCATGTGGGAGGGTGGTGTAGTAGGACGTGGGCTTTTATGGCCTCTTTAAGACCACTCATAAAACATTCTGTGTAGAACACATCTGAGAGACCCCTAGTGCGGAAGGTCAAGGCTTCAAAGGCTATAACATATTCATCCACTGTGCCAGTCTATCGGAGCTTAGTAAGACAACCCAAAAAATAATATTCCTAGTCAAAGCGATCTGTAAGAGCTTTTTTGAAGGCAGTCCAAGTCACAAAACTTCCACTGCAACGTTGATGCCATTCCCACCATTGCCACCTTTCATTGTCCAAGTACATGCTCCCCACCATAAGTTGAGTCTCATTATCTAAGATGTTATTCAGATTGAAATACTGCTCCATTTTGCTATCCATACTGCCAGGTGAGAACCATCAAATTTATGCATATCCAACTTGGGAGGTCGCAGACGAGATTGTTGGTGGGTGCCCCAGAGGTGAAGAGAGTGGCTAGACTCACCCTCACTTTGTCTATTGCCAATATTCGCCTCCTCGTGGGCTTCCTCCTTGCCCTTAGGGAGTATGCTAGTTATTTTGTCAAGCTGAATTTGGAGGGATTGCAAGGATTGTTCAAGTTTGTCCATCCTCTCATTGGCCATAGCTTGAGCTCTAGTTGCTACCATGCACCGACCTGATGTTCTTGAAATTTGGGACTGCCCGAATGTTTTTCACTAAGAATTGAATGGTACCACCGTGCTCAGCTCGTCGTCCTGATTCTAATGGGCTAGATCACCAATAAGCGCCCCGGGGGTCACAATTTTTTATTTTTATTTTTTTATTTTTTTTTTAATTTTGATTTTATTTTTTATTTTTATTTTTATTTTTATTTTATTTATTTATTTATTATTTTTTTTATTTATCTTTAGTTTTTTTTTTTTTTTTTGAAAACTCCTAATGGAGTTTTACTCCTTTCTTAGGAATACTACAGTAGCCGAATCCTCAAAATGTCAATGCTGCCAAAAGTCCTACGAAAAGCACACCCCGGTATAAGAACCCCACACAACTACTCAGATCTGGTAGATTTGAGAGATCTGAATGGCAGATCGGATAGCTATGATCAACGGAACAGAGTGTTGTTGCAGATCTGCTGGATCTAGTAGATCGGACTGGCTGGTCTGCTAACTCAGAACTGTGAGATTGACGTCTACTGCTGTTGCAAACCCCCTTGCGAGATCTAATCTGGAAGAGATTATGCGTGATCCCAAGATAGAAAAGGGAACTATGGTCTCAAGGAGTGTCAGGTGCTACAGATCGCAATATACATAAGAGTCTGACAGTAGTACCCGGTCCAATGTTTCAAGGCTCTAACTAAGGAGGATCAATTGTACCTTTAGCCGTACAACCCGAATACCCTATCTTACGGGCGAGTAATCTCTTCGAGTGTTGTTCTCGGTGTACTATAGCAGTAATACAGCCGACGGTTTATCTATGGCAAGGTTTCAAAGGAGCTAGGGGGCTCCCGATATACCCAGAGGGTACTTGGAAGACAGTCCATACGCGGTTCTGTCTAATGTGCTACTACTCGAAGGGGTGCCCACAGGGGTTACAAGGGAGTCCAACAAGTGTAACCACCTCTTGTATTTCCTACGTGCATGCCTCCCGAAATCCGTAGGTTTATGTGCTCAACGACAGATCCCGTGGTTTAAAGACACCAGAACATGTCTCTACCCAATTTTTTTTTTTTACTAAGAAATGGAGATCCCACCTACCCTGGAAAGTGCTATGATGCCACTTGTTATGCTCTTAACCTACAAGACAATACTAGAATACCGAATATGTGAAGAAATATACCCAGAACATAGAATAGCGAGTAAAAACAACATGTATTTTATTATTCAGAAAGCAATGTTCACTTGCCTCTTCGAGGGGGCAACCTCCAATAGAGTAGAGCTCAATGACAAAATAAGACACGATGCTCCTCACAGGGAGTCTTTATCCTTTATATATGACTCATACATGCAATACCATGGATCAATACCATGGGTTTTATTAATACCATCTATCTAACACCATGGCCATTTGCAACTAACTGTGGTCCTGTCATTAATTGCGGGTTAACCACTTACAATTATTAATATGGGCTTTATTGACTCTTTACTATGAATCAATCCCAGTACATAAATAAGGGGGTTAGGGTGGGACCCTAACAAAATCTAAGAAGGATAATAAATTATCACCAAAGTATTATGGTCCGTACAAGGTGATGCAAAAGATAGGTACTATGGCATACAAATTGGAGCTTCCTGCAACTTCTCGAGTGCACCTAGTTTTCCATGTTTCATGCTTAAAAAAGGCTATAGGTGATAACATTCTAGTTCAAACAATATTGCCAAAACTTGATGAGGGAGAAAAAATCATATTTGAACCTAAAGTAGTAAAAGAAAAAAGAACTCGACAGTTACAAAATCGATCAATTTTAGAGTATCTCATAAAGTGGAAGAACTTACGTATTGAAGATTCCACATGGGAGGATGAGAATTTTATACAGAAGCATCCAGAACTACTCAAGTGTTGAGGAAAACGTTTTTTGAAGGATAGGGGCATGTTAGGTCCCTATAATACTAGTGATTCCTCCATTACTATTGTCATTGTATTCCTTATTGTTATTATTGTGCCCCATGGAATCCCACTATTGTTATTTTTGTGCCTTTATATTATTATTGTTAGGTCGACTTGGTTATATTGTGACCCCTTAGACTCCTATATATAGCAAGGAGGTTTTTTCATTTGTATCATCCAAGAATTGTTCATTTGTGTAATGTAAAGGAGGTTTCCCCCTCGAAGAGGTTGAATTCTAAGGCATTGATCTATCTTCTCTATCTTTTTGTGATCTGGTTTCATAACAAAATATCCCCACTTCCAATGTGCATGAACTTAGAAGACATTGTTGTTAAACATATATTTAACAACATTAAACTTTCATAAGATTCATCATTATATATAAAATTTAATGGTTCTTTGAATCCTAAATGATGATTCCTACCTTTGAAAACCTCACAAGTTTTTTCTTTCAATTCGAACATGAAAGTTATGAGAATTTTTTTAAAAGAGTAAGCTTTTTAAAGACATACAAAGTGTAGTGTAGGTTCCTGCTTGCACAAAACATAGTGTACTATTGAATATAAATATAATTCTCCATGGAAGACTCATGTGATTAATAAATATTAGATTCATAAATAATAAATGAAAAAAGAAATAAATTGTCATGCATGTATTGATGATATGTTATAAATATTTACAATGTTAATCTTCCTAGACCGTAGCAATCTAATGTTGATTAAATTCATGTAGCTATTTTTCAACATATGTAATCATGAAATATATTGCAAAATATGGTTCAAACATAAAAGAAGGTTATTTATATTTTAAACTTTATTAAGATTTGATGAAAATGATTGAAAACATAAAATACATTAGATATCCATCTTTGCAGGTGTACAAAAAAGGTTCCTTGTAGAAACATGTAGTTTTTAAAATCCTCTTACCTCTCCTTGTTCCCTAATTGATTTTTGCGCTAAATTTTCCATGTACATTCTCCCAAAAAACTCAAATCATTTCTGCCCCTCTTCAGCACAAATGATAAGAATTTATGTTCATTGTTGATAAGACCTTGAAGCATCTTCCTTGTTCTCAAAATCCACTAAAACCTCAATCTCTTGATTTATTTTTATTTTCTTATAAACAATTTCAATGTCCTTATCATCCCACATTTCTTCCACCTTTTATTTGGTATTGTGAAATTATCTATAGTTTTGATAAGTTCTTCCTTTGAGAAAGATATTCTTACTATTATTTTATGCTAATTTTAGTTACATCTTTGAAAATGTTAAATCATATGATGCTTCTAATGAATAAATTTTTTCCAACTAATTTGATTTTGTATAGTGGACTTTCAAACATTAACATACTTAAAAATTAGTTGAATAGGTTCCTTATTATATCATGGAACATGTATTTGTGTATTGTATGGTTTTTCAGCCATAATTTATCTTATAATTGATTAAATTTGTATGAATTTATAGCTATGGATTTTTCTCTATCTCATGAAATAAATTTAGCCCTTCAATTTGGTAATCAATAACTTGATTTTTCAAGAATATCACGTTCTCTCAAATTCAAAATATTCACCTCATCATTAATTTCTTTATGTAATAACTCCCTATGAAATATTAACATTTAGAAGTTTCCTATATGAGAATTTAAACTTAACTTCTATTACTCTGTAGTTCAAAAACCTTGCAAATTATTACTGGGTAGACTTAAATAATTGATATTGGATTTAAATAATTGAAATGTTTGGTATACGATATATATGAGCAAAAATATAATACTTTCCTTGCTACAGTAGCAATCACTTTTAGTTTGGGATTTATATATTCTTTTGAAGAAATAAAAAAATGGCTCTTAGAATAAGTAAATTTGAAAAAGGCCTTGAAATGCTTGTCTTTGTTGTAGAACTCACTTTTAGTTTAGGATTTATATATAGTCCCTTGAAGAAACAATTTTTTTTCTAAGAAGAACTAATTTTTGAAAAAGGTTAAATGCTTCACGTAGTAAATGAAGATAATATTCTTTTGATATATCAAATTAAAATTTAAAAAAATTGACAATATTGTATTTTATTAACTTTTTATAAAATATATTTAACCTAACATGATAACTATATAATACATATTTCACACATGCTTGCAATTCAGACACTTTGTATATGCACTAGATTCACCTTGCACACACCACCGCTACTAAACACATTGGTATACTAACCATTACAAGTAGAGTAATTGAGGCTTATATTTTACTATGGAATTTTGCACACAAACATATTCTCACATAGTATAATTAGGAAAGAAGTAAGTGGCCCATCATCCACACATCATTTATTTTCTTGCAAGTAACAAGCATCACATAGTGTAATTAGGGGAATTGTATTAAATGATTATGAATCACATATCCACATACTTGCAATTCAAAAACTTTGTATGTGCACTAAATTCACCTAACGCACACCATCACCACTAACCATTAAAGGTAGAGTAATTTATTATATTTTAACTTGATATTTTTCACACAAACATATGCTCACATAGTATAATTAGGAAAGAAGTAAGTGATCCATCATCCACACATCATTTCTTTTCTTGCAACGAAAAAACATTACATCGTTTAATTAAGGTAATTGTAAAGGATCATTGGATATCGACATCAATTCACCTTTTGTATACTCACAATTTCAGTTGCAGACACATGCAACCCACACAATAAGCTCACTTAAACTTGGTATAAAGGGTATCTTCTTTCCAGAATATTTGTACCTAATTTATTTGACTTTATATTTTGTTGGACACCCAAAGTGAAGAAAAGGATTTCTAAAAACAATCTTAACCTGAACACATCAAATTCCCCACAGGGGCCATAAGATAATTTATAGTTTAGGCTAGTGTTGGCATTGATGTTGTGATGAGGTGATAATTGGCATTGATGTCAACATGGTTGTGTAGTGTTGCAGTGATTGATGGTTGGCATGATGTCAACCTGGGCTTGTGTTGAAGATCATATGCATATGCTTGATTTCATGATGGTGTTGTCTTTGATAGTTAGCTGGCCAGCTAGGTCTCCATGTATATCATACTTATGGTGTCTCTCTTGAGATGAACTTGATGCTCCTGATAATGTATAAAGGTTTTATAGGGGTTGTTATGATTTATCAAGTTCCGTTTTGTAACTAAGATTCCACATTGATTCGACTTGATATAATTTTCTTAACTCACAAGTTAGTTTTTGCACTTATGATGACTACATAATGTATGAGCTTAATAGGAGGTTCCAGAGAAGGTTTTGAGGATTGTCATGGATTGGACAAGCTTTATAGATTCTAGAGATGAAACATAAGGGTTTCTCATTCTTTCATAATAAACCATTGTTGTATCGAGAACATGGTTTATAAAAATTTCTGTTACAAAATTAGTTTAAGAAACATAATTAGAGTAATTTTTTTTGAAAGTAATCATTCAGAATACTTACGAGGGTTTATAAAAAATTTATAAAAGGGTTTCTCATTCTTTCATAATAAACCATTTTTGTATCGAGCACATGGTTTATAAAAAATTCTGTTACAAAATTTGTTTAAGAAATATAATTACAGTAATTGTTTTTGAAAGTAATCATTCAGAATACTTACGAGGGTTTATAAAAATTTCTGTTACAAAATTTTGTTAAAAAATATAATTACAATGTTTATTTATTTATTTTTGGAAAGTAATCATTCAGAATACTTACGAGCTTAGGCTCCCACGTAAATTACAAAGGACAAAGTTCACTCGTGCGACCAGTGAGAATGGGAACCTTTACAAGTCCTTTCCCTCCATGCCAGTTCTTACTTCCAGAGCAGTAGGTGATAGAGACGTTATCGTGTCTTCCCAAATGCATCCAGATTTCACGAGTCCAACTCAGGAACTCATAGGTTCACAAGTCTATTTTAGGGATTACGTTGGCTACTCCATCAATTTAAGAATATTTTCAATAACGTCTTTTTTTTTCATCTCTCTTGGATTCTCTTCTCAACTGAGATGATTTATCTTTAGGGATGGGAGTAACTGTCCTCCATTTCTCTGGTAAGTAAGACTTTTTTAAGGTCTTTACTGAGTAGTTTCCAATGCTACCATAACCAGCTTATTGTTTCTGAGTTAAAAATAAACTTTAAATATTTCAAGTTACCACTAGGACTTCCACTCATCTCATGATCTTCCAAGTTACTACAATAAAATTAAATTTAATATTCACTTTTCAGAAGTATTACAATAACATATACAATGAAGTAAGTATTTTGATGTATTTTATGGATTTATGCCTCTTGGAATTTTGTACTAATCATTTAATTTATAATTTATAAAATAACATATAAGATGAAGTAAATATTTTGATATATTTTATGGATTTATATCTCTTGGAATTTTATACTAGTCATTTAATTTATAAAGCTACCATAATTTACAAGAAATGAAACTAGATAAAATACTACAGTATAATAACATGGAGAAATATGAAACTAAATGGGATATTACAGTATAGAGGCATAAAACAAAAAAGTGAATACGAGTTAAATATGGTCTCTTTTAACATATTAATAATATTAATATAAAAATATATATATTATATATTTATTTTCCTGATTATCATATATATATAAACATATTTATATATTCTACAAATTCATTTTTCAAATTATTATATAAGTTTATATTTTTTCTTTCATATTATATAAATAATATGAACATATGGTATATATAATATAATTTTGTGGTATTATTTAAATGCTTAATATTTTCTTCTCGTCCAACCTCCTCTCCACAACACGGAATGGAACATTTCTGCATCTGCCGTGGCCCACATGTCCATCCGGACATAAATCATGATCTATTTAATATTAGTTCATAGCTTCACACAAACATGACGAGTCACGAATTGACGCATGGAACTTTATTTGAGTATACGTGGGTCCATTTAACTTGATCGTGTTTACACAATGTTAACGTTTTATCTGACCATAAGATTTAAGTTGATCTTGGTCACCGTATATGAACGTTAGAGTTGGTGGAATGACAAGGCAATGAAGTTCCCGTGACTATGTTGCACTTCGGTAATAATGTGGGATAAGGTGGACACGTCTTTCTGGTATCTATCTTATCAATCCATCTGTACCATCCCTCAACATTTTAAATTGCCATAATTTGATTGTTTTTTCTATAAAATCAGGCAAGATTTAAAGATTTGTGTGAATCTAAGTTATGGCTATTAAATTTCAATGTTTTGGGTGCCCCACATGTTTTTGATGGTGCTGAATTTATTTTCACCATCAAAAACATAATTCAAACAATATTAATGCAATTTTTTTTGAAAATATTAATCTTATTAAAAAATTTATATGTTTATATTTTTTTATATGAAATAAACAAAAATTGATCTATGATTGATTTTGGTAAATACAATATAAGAAGTAATTATGATTGATAATAAACTAATTAAATTATTTTGTATATATATTTATTTTTTGATTTTTTAATTTTCAAATTGTTTAAAAAATCATTATACATATAAGATAATTTCTTTGGTTAAATTTTCAGTCAATCAGTTTGAGAGATGACATGTTAACAAAAAAGACTTAGGATCAAACCTCATGAGTTTGATTGTGCCCTGTGCCATGAGAAAAGACATACTAAAAAATCAAGTCAACTAAAAACTGGTGTAGCCCAGACCAGGTATAATCCTGAATAACTTTGACAACCGAAAACTCTTCCCTCCATTTCTGCCCTCTCCATTATTGAGTTCAGATTTGATCGTTACAAAACCTGTTTTGTTTTTAACGCAAGATGGCGAAAGCCTAAATCAATCAATCAACAATATGATGGTGAAAGCGTAAAACAATCAATCATATATTATACGCTAAGCATTGTTCCCGCCATGCCTTCAACCTTCAACGGTTGAAATTAGAAACGACTCTTTTTATGCTTAGTTTCAAACATGTCTTGCTTTTACGAAAAGACATATATGTTGACCACCTCCTTTGCACTCAAAACTTCATCACCTCTAAATCCTATCAATTATTGAAAGCCTGGACCTTTCGATTTTATCATCATTATTGTTAATGTTGTTGATCATTCTTTTTCACCGTGTGCATCCATCCGTGAAAGAAGTGGATGAGGTTGTCAGGATGAAGTTTTATAAATTGTCAATAAAATTGTATAAATGATTAAAAAAAAAACAAGGTTACGCATAAAGCAAACAAGGTTACGCATAAACCGCGCCCCTCAAACCTCATCGAGTTATAAATTTATCATGTTACAAAGACTGGGTAGTCGTGATACAGCCCAATCATAGCGATTGAGAATACTGCCTAAACTCTTGGCAGCACATAATGATGACAAACCACACTACCTCTATTCGATAGGGACCATTTCATCACTATCAAACGCCACTTGCTGCACATCCCGCCTACCAGGGACCACTCAATTCGGTGGTGATCTCTTCCATCCACCCCGTGACCCACTGTGGGGCTTAACAAAGCACAGATTATTTCGTCGTATTAGAAAACACAGATACAAAATTTTTCATTACGCGTGAATGAAATTGCCGGAGGAAATTTAGACTCATAGTGCCATTGATGGCGATTGGATTAGAGAGAATCGTGAACCACACGTACTCGATAATGGAATAATGATAAAGATTTTAAATAGCGCATTTGAGTTCGAAAAAATTAGTTGAGAAATAAAACATTTTATAAACATTACAAAATCCTGTGTCAACGAAAACATTTAACAGAGGTTGCGACTAATTCGATAGTAAAGTTTCGAATGATTCTCATCCCAAAATGTTATGCTATGACAATGTCAACCTTTTAAAATAGACTCCGTCCATTATCAGATGTGGCTTAAATTCATTTTCATCATGATATGCCACTCGTGGTAACAAATTAATTTCGCTATGATATACCAGGTTTTTTAAACGTAGCTTAATGCACAAGATAGCGTTTTAAAGATATTCCAACCGTGTAATCAAACTGTTGTTAACACACAGCACACATCAATATTTAGAACATGGGTCAATTGCAAGGATTTGATGATTCAAACTCCATGATTTCAAGGATTCGATAATTCAGATTCTCCAATATTTTAAGGAAAATTTATGCTATGGCAGTAACACCCATTTTGATTAGATGTATTATGAGAAAATATAATTGTTTTACTATAGAGCATTATCTTTAGTAACAAATTAGTTAGTACAACAAATTAGGTTAATATAGGTTGATTGATGTTTGTTTTTATATGTCTATTGGTGTATATGAATCACATTTACTAATGTGGTTTTACTAGTCTAAGACATGCATGAAATAAATTTGATGATCATGATTGACTATGGTTTTTGTTGTCTAACTATAGTTAAAATTGGTCTACGAGAGTTGACCATGGTCAATGAAGGTTGTTGATGGTGGGCAATGGTTAAAGAGGATTGATGAGGTTGACCAAGGTTGGAGAGTGTTGACAATGGTTCAACAAGCTTGACCATGGTCAATCATTGATGAAACAATGTAATTATGTAACATTAATGTGGCAATGCTATGTTAGTGTTGACTATTGTTACATTGGTACATTAATGTTGACCATGGTTGACTATTGTCACACATTGTACATGTTACAATAATGTTAAAATTATGGTTACATTATTGGTTGAAGAGGATTGATGAGGTCAACCATGGTTGAAGAAGGCTAGCAAATGTTGCTTAAGGTAGAGCATGCTTCACTGAAATTGATTTTGGATGACCATGATCGACAATGATTAGCATGGTTGACCAAGGATGATTATGGTTAGTTATGATTGATCTTGGATTACCATGCTTGGCAACAATTTTGTTTTTTTATAACCTGCAACCTAGTCTCTATTGCCTCCATCTTATTCTCCAATGGTTCTATTTTATTTTCTATTTACTTTTGGATCTTGTCTTCAAGAGATGTGAATTTATTTTTCAGCATGGCTACTAACTCTGTTTGTAGCTTGACTTCTCTTTCTTCTCTACGTTTCTCTAAAGACTCTATATACTCATAGAGGCTTTGTAGAGTAACTATGCTAGGTCTACCTTTGATAATCTTTGGTAATTTTGGTGAATTATTCATACTTGAAAATATATGAGTAGATATGTATTAGAAAACTATAAGGAATGTGTGCACCCGATATTAACAAGCTGGGCCACATACGCTTACTGCCAAGAGATTGTGAATTATATATGAGTAGATATGTATTAGAAAACTATAAGGAATGTGTGCACCTCATATTAACAAGCTGGACCACATACACTTACTGCCAAGAGATTGTGAATTATTACCGCGGAGAGATCATAAATTATGACCACAGAGATCGTAATTTTATAAAGTATATATGAATTTTCTTTTTTTTATTTAATTATTCAGATTTTTCCCTATTTACTCTGGTAATATTTTTAATGGTGTTGAAGAATTTTACATAGTTCAAAGCATTTGAGTAATTTAATGGAAATGCCCAGTTGAACCATGATGAACAACATCATCCTTTCTCTCTACTTTTGGGATTTGAACCATGGACTTGCGCTAGTTTGGTCATCCTTTTTCTCTACTTTTGGGATTTGGACCATGGACTTGGGTTGGTTTGGTGTCTATTCACAGCTTTTAGCAATAAAGGTGGCTTTGTATCTTGGTCAGTGTTTATTATGCTTTTATTATAGTGGTCGAAGACACTATATTGTTTTTATTTGGGTAATTTTTTTTGGCTTAATTAGTTTTGAAAGTGGTAAACATCTTAATTTAAAAAAATAAATATTAAATTTAATTTTCAATTTATTTGTAAAATTTTAATTTATTAAAATTTGAAAAAATATATAAATTTAATTTTTTAATTCTTATGTGTTTTAAATGAATTTTCAAAGAAAATATAGTAAAAATAAAATATTTAAAATACTGCGATTGCTACAATAGCACTGTTATTAATATTACATGTCTAAAACCATATTTGTTCAAAATCAAATATTTATGATTTATTTCAATTTTATGTTATTATTTTTAAATTAAACTTAATACTTACAATATAATTGAGATTCTTAACCATGATATTTACCATGCTTTGTTAAATCATGTACCACTCCATGGCTTTATCAATACCACTTGCTTACAAACCATAACTCATAATATATATATAATATATATATATATTAATTTAATTTTAGAACATTTTTTATTTACTAAGTATTTTATAATAATACCAATCTCTAACCCTATTTCTATGCTAGTCTATTAAATTAGATCCAAAACATTATGAAAAGTTTTCATTATATTAAATTTTTATATTATTTTTTATATTATACTAATTTAAAAAATAGTAAAGTAAATTATATAATATATTTAAATTATTAATATTTGTGCCTTAGAAATAAGTATATTAACTTTATTTTTAAAACTAAAATTATATTAAATATTGGAAATAGTAAATATATTCTTGCATAAATATAATTAAAAATGAAATGAAAATTAAAATAAAATTATCAATCACATTTATACATAACTAGCATTTGCACCAGATGTCGCAAAGGAAACGCCGTAAGGCATAAATTGAAGAACAAAAATACAACACAAGAATACTTTGATAAAGAATAAAAATATATTGAACGCTCAAATCAATGCCCCATTAACTGGAACCACTTAGTAGACATATCTATCAACATTAGGATTATACACAATGATCAAGAAATTTCCCATATACAAATAGCACCTTCCACAAAAACCTTTTGTCACGTCCACATTTTAAAAAATGCCTTGGAACGTGATAGGAATCTCCCATATTGTCTTTTTCATTATGCAGATAAATCTTCCCTATTGCTATTTTCATCATGAATATTGTTAGTTCATTGTTGTAAAGTGTTAGTGTGTTAAAATATACAAACAACACCTTCCACAATAACCTTTTGTCACATCCACATTTTAAAAAATAATTAAAAAATGCCTTCGAACGTGATTGGAATCTCCTATATTGTCTTTTTCATTATGCAGATAAATATTCCATATTGCTATTTTCATCCTAAATATTGTTAGTTCATTGTTGTAAAGTGTTAGTGTGATAAATTCAATACCATAAGTTCAAGAAGCTAAAAACATTCCTCAATTAGCATAATATGTATTTTTCTCTCACCGTGTATTCTTCAATGATGCATTACAAAATTCCATCAAAGAGCACAAGTAACAGATTAACTGATTTTTTTCTTTCGAGATCATAAACTGGAAAAGCTCTGAAACTTTTCAGTTTCATACCTAAACCAAGAAAACGAACAACCCTAAGAAACCCTAAACCAAGAAACATTTCATGCTGGTCAACGTTACTGATATATTCATGACTGATCATCTCTGATGGCTGTGCCCTCTGCGGATAAGCTGAGACTATCAAGCCATGCATTCCTTCCACTCAGAATAAGATGAAAGAAGTCATTAACCTATTTAGAGAGAGGATCTAACCCGTGGGCAAGCAGTTGTGCACTTTGTTGTAATTCCTATATAGCAATTTTGATATGTTCCACTTTGTCTGTTCAATCGACAATCTCAGCAGAAGATAATTTCTCAACTATAGGGTGAACATTTTCAATCACTGCATCCAACAATTCTAGCTCTTTCAAAACTCGATCTCGGTCGTTGGCAAAACATCTCTTGATTTCGTCATTAATCCCTCGCTGAAAACTCATGAATGCTGTGGACCACAAAAATTGATCAAGGATATGCAATTCAATCAATGGGCCAGAGTGCCCAGCGAGAGCAAAAGCCACCACACTGCAGAGAAATATAGTTCTTGCCTTCACTCCATACATCGCTCTCAAGAAAACACTACCCTTTGAAGATGACTTTACCTTCCCAAACTAAAGTCTTTTGCTCATATGCTGTAATATCACAATGCAATTTTCAATCCTACTCTTCCTTCGGGTGTTTGCACCATTTTTCCCCTTCGAATCCATTTTTCCCTTCAACTCTTGGAGAGAACCTTTGACACGGAAGAGCTTGTCGTTAGACCAAACGCCATCTGAAAAGTCCAATAAATGAAAAGCATAATGAACAAGAAGCTGGAAATATTCAAGCTTTGAAATTTCGACATTTAATGCAAGGCAAATGTCTAAAAGCTTTACAGTGTCATCCAGGTATTCGTCCATCCATTTCTCATCCCATTCTGCTATAGGAAATTGGAGATCTGTAATAAGGGACTTGAGTTCCATGTGTCTATCAGATAAAACCGCCATGTCTTGTTGCATCCACAAGAGATTTATCGTGTTCTTCAATAACATACTAGCACCCTAAACATTTTATGGAAAAACAAAACACATAATTGCAATCAAACAAAGATGGTTACAGAGTTCTCAATGATCAAGGATTTTTTGATCAAATTGTTTTCTGTCGCTTTTTCTCTATCTGCCCCATGAAAACAGTCAAGCCCATTAACTGGAGTCTAGTTTAGAGCTGACAGAACCCTACTCGAGTCTGTAGGGTGCCATGGGGATGCTTTTCTTGTGTATTACAGACAGGGAAACAGGGTGGGGTCATTTTTAGTGTCATTTGTTGTCAATGGATTCCTTGGATATGCCTCCTATAATGGAAGACTGTCTATGGGATGTTCCAAATGTCAGGGGTTTGTCCTTGCCAAATGGCTATAATGGGATTCTGTTAAATTTTTTTTTTTTAATCAACCATTGGTTAACATGAGCAAGATTTTCTTGATTGTGAGGTTATTAGTGGTGTATTTATTCTACCAGAGTTTTGAAGGATTTGCAGGTCTTACTATTTTTTGTAAGAATAAGCACACATATTAGTATGGATATGTTATTGAAGAAGCCTAAACTCTAGTGGAAGGAAGCCATCATTAAAATGCTTATTATTTTAATTTATATTTTACTTGAAGCCCCTTTTTCCCATTAAAAGACCTCACTCTCCCAAATCCATTAAAGCATAGAAACAAAAGTCATAACATTTAATGGAGTGGCTTATAATTGCCCCTTCAGTCATCCCCTGCATTTTTTCCCTTGAAACTTTGGTGAATAGAGGCATGAGGAAGCATGGAGTCCCATTTCTTTGGTTGATGTTTGATTAGAAATTCTTATATAGGTCGTAGGCTAACAAGGTGACTTTTTACTCTTTTTTTCGTGTAGATATTCTAGTTGATTTTTCTTAAAGTCCTGTCAGAAATCTGAAAAAATGTAGTTTTAAGTAGTTGAGTCTACAAAAAATATGTTTTCTAAAGACTTTCTACGGTGCTAAATCCATTTTTGCATTTAAAATTACAATTTAAATGACAGAATATTGTGATCTCACCAAGAATTGTATTACTAGATTCTGGTGAATAGGACCAAAAAAATATTCACGTTAGACTACACCCTTATTCATCTATTCTTTTTACCTGGCCTTTGATCATGATAAGAAATGTTGAATTGGAAATGTGTATCACAACATTGCCAAAAGTGGCTCAATATTTGCTAGATGTTTTATAGGTGGTAGAGTAAGGCATTGTTTGGTATATGTTTTAGAGGTGATACAGAAAGGCACTGTTTGGTATATGTTTTAGAGCTGATAGAGCAAATCAATGTTTGGTAGATGTTTTAGAGGTGATAGAGCAAGACATTACATATAAGCTACTCTATATGGCAATAAATAATTTGTTCTAAATAGGATCATATAGAATGAAAAGGGGCGATTATACTTCTATATTGTGTTTTAACATCCAGAAAAATCGTGGTTCTTGCAGGTGGGAAATGCACTTACAGACGATTTCCATGATCTTGTAGGGATTTTTGAATTTATGTGGTCTCATGGTTTGATATCAGACAACACCTACCAGTTGCTCAATATTCACTGTGACTTTTTATCTCTTCTGCATCCATCAACTCTATGTAATATGGTATTAGGTCATGCCGATGTGGAAATGGGGAATATTGATCCATACAATATCTACACCCGTCCTTGTTTGAACAGTATTGGAACATATAGAAAACAATAGAGAAAAATATATGTAAGTATATCATATACATTAAGCATTGTATATGCCCGCAGATCAGTTTGAAGGTATGCTTAAAGTCCAATTTCGTATCTTTTGCATTTGGTAGTCTCTTTCCTATTGACATGGTAAACTGTAAAATAAAGACTAGAGAAAAAGATGTCTAAGAATATTAGATACATTAAGCATTTTATATGCCATCTTTTCAGTTTGAAGGTATGCTTAAAGTCCAATGCTATATCTTTTGCATTTGGTAGTCTCTTTCCCATTGACATGGTAAACTGTAAAAATAAAGACCAGACTAGATGATTGAGGTCATTTTCTTTCAAATTAAACACATTCTTATGTGCCATTGAGGTTCACAATTTGTTGCATGGTGTATTTAAATGACTGGTATCCATCACCTCTAGATGGGGATAATCAGATCAGCTATAAGAGCACTACTACATTCTCTTTGTCACAGAGGCATTTTGTTGTAGCCATGGAGGCATCTGTTTGTGGAGTATGATCCAGGTCTTCATCGAGAAGTGTGCAAGAGCTCATCCAGGTCCTTTTTCTCTGGAAGCATTGTTGATATATGTCAAAGTAATAAACAAATCAAATCAAACACGTGGTCGAGAAGGAAAATTCTGATAGAAAATCCAGAAACCAAGGTAACAAAATTAGTGCACCAGATCTTCAACTACCACCATTAAAATGAATCTTCTCTCGACACCCCCTCATGAAATACCTCACTCCTTCAAACCCAACACGCATTGTCCATGCTGCACGATAACATGATGTTCATTGCATGCAACCCAGAGGACACGACCCTATTAATTTCAATCTAAAATACTCACCAGGTAGGCAGGGAGGCAAGGGTATAATCAACTCTAATTTTGATCATTGACTCGGCCCTGTAAATTGAATTCCTTCACCATGGCTATTCTGTCGACAAAATCCAAGACTCTGCGGGTTGTGGATGCTTCGACCCATGTCAGCCTCTGGATCATAAAAGGCCTTCTCCTCAGGGGTTACGAAGTACATGCGGTCATCTTTCAATGCAGAGGTGACCTCAGTGCCCCTGCCTTTTTTCAATGACCCAATAATATTTATATACATTTTTGAGTTATGTCATATAGAGAGAGAGTGTTTAGGAGATTAGCAGTTTCTGGAACTATGTAGCTTTGAATTTTATGAAAGAGGTTGTGGAATTCATATCAAACTGGTTGTTGCCTTTGTTGTATGTTTTACAAGATGTCTCTGTGTGATTAGAAATAGTGTTCAGCCTTTGTGGTATGTTTTACAAGATGTCTCTATGTGATCAGAAATGGTATTCAATCTCATAGATAATATTGAATATTATCTGTGAAATAGGGAGAATTTCTATTGATTTTATATATAATGTTCTTGATGTAGAAGAATTTTGAATGTCCTTAATGCAGAAGAATCGGAGAGAGTAAGAAGGCTTCTTGAAATGAAGACGACTAACGAGGGACTCTGAATATTTGCAGTAGATGGTGTAGAGCCTCTAACTTGCACCTATTTATCCATCATTACCTACAACTTTTCCTCACTTATCCCTCTCTTTTGCCCTATTTTCCTCATAAACTTACCCAGATCATTACATTTGATGTCTTTAAGCATGATTAGTTGACTTTGCTAAATGTTTGACTGTTTGTCTAGATTTTTGATATATGCACAGAGTTTTCGTAGCTGTCTGGCAATTCCGCAGCCATTCAGCAATTCTGCAGCCTTTTCATTGATCTCCATGTTCCACGTGTCATTTTGAGAAACAAATCACATGGGCACGTGGGAATGAAGGTGTTGAAGGTTCCTGTGCTATTGGCTTGGTCAGCAACACCACGCATACCTCCAGTCAACGAGGATCCAACTTCGGTCAACAAAGCCAGCTCAAACGGTGCTGCGTGAGCTGAAACGATACGTCACTCTAGATGGAAACTCCTCCCTCTACGCAGGTTATGGGAGATAGGATCCAACCTTGGATTGAACCTCCATAACGATCGTACCTTCCAGATCACCCACGGACCTATTGACGTGTTGCTGAACCATTTAATTAGCATGCTGTCAGTTAATTTTCAGTTTCTTGTTTTACGCAGTAGGTAGTTGTTTACTTGCTTATAAAATCCAACGTCTACGCACGCTTGAAGATTAGTCTTTAGTTGTTTCATTCATGTAATTGCTACACTTTTAGTGAGCACAGAAACTCTGTTTTGAAGCTGCTGTTTCAACACTTTTTGACTGTAATTTCTGCATAATGAATTAATAGAAGACTGTTGTTTGACTCCTTTACGTAGCTGATTTTTCTTTGGGCTTTGTGGATGGAGGGCCCCCGTTCATAACAACCTTTGTACAGTAATTTACTTTTATGTTTTTACCATTCACTTCCTTTGAATTCAGCAATTTTCCTTTTCTTTAACACATGTACATATTTGATTTAATTTCATTGTCATTTCATTTCCAGCATTTACTTTAAACTGATCAGGACTGTCTTTTGCAGGTGTTAGCTTGGGATTGTGTGTCTTTGTGTATTTGCTTTATCTCTAATAGTATTTTCAGTTGTCATATTCATAAGTTGCTGCCTTTACTCTGTTTTCCTAGTTGATTTCTAATTTAGTTTCTCAAGTTGTATCCTAACATATTGATGGTCTCTTTATCATAAGCTGTTCATCTTTAAGAGATTAGAATACTGATAAATTACAGCTTGCTTTAAGTACTTTTTAGACTTATCTCTAACTACTTCTTAATCGTTTTTCACATAGTACTATATGTTGGAAGCAGAGAGTTAGGAAGAGTTAAACATTATAACTGGTCTTTAAAGTAGTTTTTCTTATCTTTTTATTGCAGCAGCATGAGTAGTGACTAGTGCTATTAGAAAGTGGTTTTTTTTCTATTTTGCTTTCAGTTTCATTTCAAGTTATTTCTTTCAAGCTTTTTCCTTTGCAAATTTAGAAGGTAGTTAGAAACCACCAAGTAACACACACTCACTTATTTAGAAATCACCTTACACACACTATCACTCATCTGTTTATAAAATCTCCATTCCATCTTAGGAAGATAAATTAACCACCAACAACACCCCCAAACGACAAAAAGATTTAAGAGGTTACCTAAGTACATATAGTACACCTTCACTTCATCAGCTTACGAGCCCCTGGTTGACAATTAATGACATCAATTTAGGAACACTAAATTGACTAAACATTTTGGCGTCGTTGCCGGGGAAGTGAAAATTAGGTAGCCAATTTAAAAAAAAAAGGGATAAAATAAAAAAATTTCAAGAAAGTAAGATTAATAACCTCTCAAAGTATGTTCTCCTTTTGCACTTAGAGTGAACTGGAGGATCAGAAAAGAGAAAGTTATTGGTTTAATAATTCCTTGAGTATGCTCTCTTCTTGCACCTAGAGTGATCTTGAAGATCAGAAAGAGAATTATTACCCTAACTTGAAAGAAAATATAAAAATGACATGCATAGAGCAAGAGATTCTAGGGGAAGATTTTTAGCTGGAGCTAGAAGTTTGATTTTCACAACTCCATCTACTTCAAGAAATAGGCAAGAGACACCTTCATCATCTTCAACTCATACTCCCAGCTCTAGGATTCCTGGAATCCAAGAGGCAATAGTAGACTCTCCCATACCACCTATTGAATCCGAAAGAGATTCTTTCTTTTCTTCCACAAGGGGACAAATTGTAATTGAAGAAATAGAATCACCCAAAGAATAAGGGGAAATCCTTCCTCATTCACCCTTCGTAGAGGAGCTAGAGAACTTTGAGGGCTTTGAAGAAACTACCATGGTAGAAGAAAGAGAAACTGGACTAGGAGGAGGTAGAGGTAGAGGTAGAGGAAACATTGGAGGAAATAGGGATGGAGATGATTCATTTGGATTTCCCATAGTTGATGATGACGACTCCCGAGCCACAATGAAAAACATTTCGCCATCCGTCCTCCCAAACTTTCATGGGTCAAGGAATGAGGATCCTGAGGCATTTCTATTTGAGTTTGAGGTCATATGTCGAACTTATGATTATATGGAAGACGCTCAAAAACTTAAACTGTTCCCTTCAACATTTAAAGGGGTAGCATTGAAATGGTTCATGGGATTGCTCACTCAATCCATTAGGTCCTGGAATGATATGAAACAAACGTTTCTGGATAGGTATTTGGACTATTGTATGCCCACCAATCACAAGAATGAGGTATTCAAGATGGTACAAAAAGAGGATGAAAATTTAGAGGATTTACTTAAGATTTCAATATAACCTGAAAAGAGCAAAAATGAGTAACCTAGATGAGGAAACTTTGAAAGCCCTTCTATTAAAAGCTATTAGAGATGAATGGATAGATATTTTGAACATGATGGGAAAAGGAGACATATCTCAACTTCCACTCCATGATATAGCAGAGCTATGTGTTCATCTCTCACGAGGAAAATCTAAAACTCAAAAAGGGCCTAGAGATCCTTCTCTCCTCAGAGCAAACAAATCTGCAACCAGATCAGTAAGTAGGGCTGAGATAGGCAATATGCTTGATGAATTCAAAACTGATATCTTAGGAAGTCTTAGTGAGCAACTAGACACTCTTAAGATCCATAATAAACAACAAGCAGAAGCTGAAGCTTTAGCTATCTTTTTCCCAAAGTGTAGAAAGAAACATGCTCAAAGGGAATGTCCCTTGGATGCAAAGGTTGTAGAAACATGTGTGATCTGTTCGGAGAATCATGAAACCAAGGATTGTCCTTCAATCCCTGGTCTCAAAGCTGTCTTTCCGGAAGATCCAAGTACCATTGAGTCTCTCTGTTTTGTTTCAAGGAGACCTTGGCAGGGGCAACAAAATCAAGGGTTTAACAACCCTATGAATTTTCAACCGCCACCAAATTGGAATCCTTGGCAACAACCTTGGTCCCAACCTCAAAATCCTTTTCAAGCATGGATGCAAGGTATGCAGAATCCTTATGGGAGATTTGCTCAATTTTACCAATATCCTCCATCTTTTCAAAATCAGCAAGTTCCACAATTTCCAAATCAAAATCCATAATTATCATTGCTATTTCCACAACAACAACAATCCTCTCAACAGAATTCAAATTCTCAACTCTTGCTTCAACAAAAATCAAATCAACTTCCTTCTCAGCCATTACCGAACCCCAATAATAAAAACCCTCAAAATACTTTCATGATGGAAAGTCTACAATTTCAATTTCCTGCCTATATGATTGCTCCTCTTAATGATGTACAACTCAGATCAGATAGAGTTCTGGATAAACCTTCTATAGATGTTCAAAAACAAAGCATTTCTCCGGAAGATTCTCTTGTAGCCAATAAGGGTTCTGAAGCATCTCTTCAAAACCCAAGCACTCAAAACGAAAAAAGAAAAAGAGTTAACCCCCACAACT